>CAMZMU010000048.1:21265071-21366159 GCA_947311845.1 Poa pratensis
AATAGTCAACCGACATTTTTCATAAACTGAAATATTAATGAACCAAAATGTCGATGATTCGAAAATGTCGATGAACCAAAAAAGGAAATAAATTTCCGGTGAACGAAAAGCAATAGTGAAACTAAAAGGATTTGAAATTCTAGTTAACCAATTGTAATAATGAACCAAAAATACCGGTAAACCAAAATAGTAATCAACGAAAAAATCGGTGAGAAAAGAATGGGGACCGAAAAGGAACTAAATTCCGGTGAACCAAAAATAATACTGAACCTAAATATCGAAAAACCTAAAAAAATACTGAACCGAGAAGGAACTAAATTTCGGTGTTTAAAAAAGCGTAGACAATGCTAACAACTTATTCACAGGTCCAAAAAATGTCCACGGAGTTCTAGAGAATAAACGTTAAAGCTTTGAAAATGCTTGACAGTTCGAGTAAATATTAGCAATCAGTGACAAGCCACAAGCGCCAATCGCACGCTCGCGCCTGTTTCTTTTTGTTTTTACATTTTATTTAAAACAAGAATGATTTTCATCCAATAAAAATCAAGGGTGAACCAAAGAGATTTCTACTCAGCTCTACTTTGGAAGCTTTCACCAAAGAAAAATTGGAGAAGACTTCACACATGTAGAGTGAACCGCAAACAATAGTGAACCGAACGTGACGGAAGAGCACATGTTCCACATCGGCGTCCCCCAGTTGTTCGCTGGGTGTGCTCCTCCGGCACAGGCTGCACGCCGCTCCTCGTCGGTGGGCTGCAGTGCCACCCGTGAGGGAGGCGACTGTCCTGCATCGTTGACTGGTATGCGGCTGTGTATGTGGCCGCATCCGGCGTGGCAAGAGTATTCCAGCGGTGGTATTCCCGCAGAGAGGGGTCGGCGACACGTAGGACCAGGGAGCGGAAAAAACACGCCTCGTGGGGATCGAGGAGTCGAAGCTACCATGGCTCACTGCCACCGGCGAACGAGGGTGGTCGAAGGACCACCAACGAGGGATGGCGGTGTTGCGGTGGCTTTGAACTCTAGGTGAGGGGCGGAGCCGATGCCGCGAGCCAGTGCAATGCAGTGGAGTGGAACGAGGTAGGTCGTGGGTTTGTGATGCTATACCTGAGACTTTTTTACACAAATATTCATTCGGCGAGCCATTGAAAATACGGTTCGTACCATTTATTTTCAATTTCCGTTGGATGGATTTGAACACCGCTGATCGTGTCCGGTTTGGGTTTCCTGTATGACGTGTGTGTGTCCGAGTAGCAGGACAAATCATATACGAGTATTTTTCTCCATACCTGGCCGGACTCGGTCGCACAAGAGGAAGTCCCGCACAAGAGCGCATCACCGATTCCTTATAGGATCGAGAAAAGGGTTATAACACGAGATTGATGAGCTGACCGAAATCGCTTCGGATGCGGTGTGGCTGGAAATTAAAGGAAACAAAATAGGGAAGTAGAGCGAAATAAAAAAGGAAAATCCGTCGCCGATTTGTGTCCGGGTAGGGCTAGACTCCATCACCGATGCTTGGCTTGCCGGGTATATATACACTCACGTATGTACTTTGATCTAATCCATCAAACTGCTACAGCGGCGCTGTGTACGTGCGTCTCGCCATATCGTCTAGATCAGGTCGCCGCCGGCAGAGCGCTATGGGCAAGCGTCCGCGACCTGAGGATGAAGAAGATGAACCGAAACATCTCCGCGCAGGCCAGCGACGTCCTCGTGGATGCCTCCATCTAATCGCCCGCGACTACAAGCGGGGATGCACGGTGTACAAACTAGATGTCGACGGCTTCCGAGCGAACAAGGACGACCATGATCTGGACTCTAGGGCGCAGAGCCTGCCAGCTCACCGCGCGGTGACCCGGCTGGCGAATCCAGACGGCCCGCAGTGCGACGAGTTCGCGTGCGTGGGTAGCAAGATCTTCGCTTTCTACCGTGGCCGCGGCACCATGGTTTACGACACAAAGGCGTCGACGGTGGGCATATGCCCTCAATTGCTCGCCATGTTCACCAAACCACCGGTGACAAAAGATGGTCGACAACGCGACATCGTCGAGTACACCACGGTGTACGAGTTCCTGGACTTCGGCCACGACATCTACGCTTTCAACACCGCCGCAGGCATCCCCGTTTCATCGATGGAGAGACTTGGACCGGCGCCCCGCCCAGCCCATGGAGATTGGCTATGGGAGCCTCTCCCTCCGCCACCGTTCCACCGACCCAGCTACATCTCGGCCAGCGCGCTGCATCCCGACGGCTCCGCCTTCTTCCTCTCCTTGTCGGACAAGGGCACCTTTTCATTCGACCTGGGCTGCCTCACGTGGACGCGGCTCGGCGACTGGCGCCTGCCTTTCCGCGGCAAGGCCTACTTCGTGCGCGAGCTCGACGCCTGGGTGGGACTGTCGGACCAGCTAGGGTACATCGGCGTTTGCGAGGTCATCTCAGTCGATGGCCTCCGTACAGGTCCTCCACCCTGCACCACCGTCAGGGAAAGGGTGTACAGCAACCTCTCTAAGAGGTACCGAACTGCCATCCTCACTTACATGGGCAACGCCGAGTTCTGCCTCCTCGAGACCGTGACGCGCAAGGGCTACGAAAATTACACTTTCGCCGACGACATTGACCCAAAGATGCTGCTTCGCCTAGCAACATTCCGCGTCGAGCGCCAGCGCAACCGTGAGCTTCGGGCGGTGATCATGGGCACCAGGGTTTACAAGTGGCCTCATAGGGAGATAGTACAAACTACACCTACTGCTTTCTGGATTAGCCAAGATGATTAGGACCTAGTACTAGTTAACATTAGCTGGACCTCGTACTACATGCGAACTCCATTGCCACACTGAAATAAAAGGCTAATTTTAAATGGTTTAATAACAAAAAAATAATTCATAGGGATTTCATTGCGTCTAGAGATATTACATGGAGAAGAATAATTCATAGGGATTTCATTGCACACTCAGGAATCCTTTCAATTTGACTCTTATGAATTAGAGTGTGGAAGGGGTTATTGACGCCTGGAGAAGATGTCCTTGAAGCTAGGAAGTGACGTGGGACCTTTTTTCCGGTGCTTATCCGCGCGCTTCTCTTTGGGTTGAATGGATTTGCCTCCACTCCGATACTTGCGACGGTGGCGCGCGGGTATACACGCGGGTCTTCCTCTACTTCATCTTCAGCATCACTCTCGACTTCTTCCTTCAACTTGGGGTTCTGAGGATCATCTTCCAAAGGCTCCTTGCCCTTGTTGTTGTTGGAGACCATGTCACTTCTAAAACTGAGAGCAAATCCTGGCAGAAACAACTCGAACGAAAACACGACGAAAAGACAATATACGGACCACGGGGGATGGGAGATTATATAGCAAATAGTTTTACAACAAAAGGAAGGTACGAGAGAGAAACCGGGTCGGAGAAGGGCTCCGAGGCGCCCTCCCCACGTGGCGGCGCGGCCAGGGGTGGGCCCGCGCCACGGCATGGGGAGGTGCCCTCGGGCACCTTTTCCTACCCGTTTCGATCTCGTAATTTTCCATATTAAATAAAAATAACAAAAATATCTTTTAGAAAGTTAAACGCGAACTTTTTCTTACTAAAACTGTTACCTATTTGAAAACAGACTCTGCAGTTCCATCAATTTGCTTTTTAATAAAAGTTTCCGGAGTTACCACTCAAATAACATCAACATCTTCATTATAAGAGTCTCCAGAAATATAATGCTTAAGTGTTTGCACCACTTGTGTAGCATTATCTTTTAGTAAAGCAATCTTTAGTCCACAATGAAAAAAGGTCCTTCCCATTTTGAGAGTAATTTTCCTGCAAAAAATTTGAGACGAGACCGATACAATAGAACTTTCTCACCAACATTAAACTCTCTCTTAATGATTCTTCTATCATGCCATTTCTTAACTTTCTCCTTAAAAAGTATAGCATTTTCATAAGCTTCACTTCTCCATTCATCTAAAGAACTTAATTGGAGTAACCTTTTCTTACTAGCAAGTTTAAAATCTTTATTAAGTTCTCTCACTACCCAATAAGCTTTGTGTTCTAATTCCAAAGGTAAGTGACAAGCTTTCCATAAACCATTTTATAAGGAGACATACCCATAGGATTTTTATAAGCAGTTATATAAGCCCATAAAGCATCTTTTGACTTACCAGCCCAAATTTTTCTAGATTTATTAACAGTCTTTTGCAAGATAGATTTAATTTCTCTATTTGATAATTCTACTTGCCCACTAGTTTGAGGATGATAAGCTGAAGCAATTATATGATTAACACCATATTTAGCAAGGGTCTTTCTAAAACCACCATGAATAAAATAAGAACCTCCATCAGTCATAAGATATCTAGGACACACCAAACCTAGGGAAAATAATATCTAAAAGCATTTTTAAAGAGGTCTCACCATCAACAATTTTTGTAGGTATGGCTTCTACCCACTTAGTAACATAATAAACAGCAACAAGTATATGAGTATTACCTTATGAAGGAGGGAAAGGACCCATGAAGTCGAATCCCCAACAATCAAATGGTTCAATAATAAAAGAATAATTCATAGGGATTTTATTGCGTCTAGAGATATTACCAACTCTTTGACATTCATCAAAAGGTAAAGTAAACTTCCTTGCATCTTTAAAGAGAGTTGTCCAATAAAAACCCGATTGTAGAACTTTTTGTGTAGTTCTATCTCCAGCGGGATGTCCTCCATAGGCACTACCATGACATTTTCTCAATATCTCTTGTTGTTCATATTCTGGAACACATATTTGCATAATTCCATCCACTCCTTCTTTATATAAGTGTGGGTCATCCCAAAAATAATGCCTCAAGTCATAAAAGAATTTCCTGCTTTGTTGAGCTGAAAAGGTTGGAGGCAAGTACTTGAAAACAATAAAGTTAGCATAATCAGCATATCAAGGACTATCTCGCAAGCTCACCTTTATTGCAGCCAATTGTTCATTTGGAAAACTATCATTTACATGTATAGGATATAAGCAATGTTTTCCAATCTAGACAAATTATCAGCAACAGGATTATCAGCACCTTTCTATCTACAATATGCAAGTCAAACTCTTGTAAAAGCAGCACCCATCTAATAAGCCTAGGCTTTTAGCATCTTTCTTTTCCATAAGGTACTTAATAGCAACATGATCAGTATGGATAGTAACTTTTGAATCAACAATATAAGGTCTAAACTTGTCACAAGCAAAAACTACAACTAGAAACTCTTTTTCAGTAGTAGCATAATTCTTTGGAGCCGAATCAGAGTCTTAGTAGCATAATGAATAACATTCAATTTCTTATCTACTCGCTGTCCAAGAACAACACCTACAGCATAATCAGTAGCATCACACATGATTTCAAAAGGTAAATTCCAATCAGGTGGTTCAACAGCAGGAGCAGTAATTAAAGCATTTTTCAAAGTTTCAAAAGCTTCCTTACAATCATCATCAAAAACAAAAGGTACATCTTTTTGGAGAAGATTAGTAAGAGGTTTTGAAATCTTAGAGAAATCTTTGATAAACCTTCTATAAAAACCAGCATGACCAAGAATACTACGAATACCTTTGACATCCCTAGGATAGGGCATTTTCTCAATTGCTTCAACTTTAGCTCTATCAACTTCAATACCTCTTTCAGAAATTTTATGTCCAAGAACAATTCCTTCATTAACCATAAAGTGGCATTTCTCCCAATTAAGAACAAGTTAGTTTCCTCACATCTCTGCAAAACTTTATCAAGGTTTCGCAAACAGTTATCAAAAGAATTTCCATAGACGAAAAAATCGTCCATGAATACCTCCACAATCTTTTCACAAAAACCATGAAAAATAGCAGACATGCATCTTTGAAAAGTAGCAGGAGCATTACATAAACTGAAAGGCATACACCTATAAGCATAAGTTCCATAAGGACACGTGAAAGTAGTTTTCTCTTGATCTTTAGCTCTAACAGCAATTTGTGAAAACCCAGAATAACCATCAAGAAAGCAAAAATGAGTGTTCTTAGATAACCTCTCTAACATTTGATCAATAAAAGGTAAAGGGTAATGATCTTTCTTAGTAACCTTATTAACTTTCCGAAAATCAATGCATATTCTATATCCTACAACTACTTTTGAGGATAAGCTCATCATTATCATTTGGCACAACATTAATTCCTCCTTTCTTAGGAACACAATGCATAGGACTTACCCATTTACTATCAGCAATAGGATAAATAATACCAGCTTCAAGGAGTTTAGATACGTCATTTCTTACCACATCCTTCATTTTAGGAATTAGACGACATTGATGTTCAACAACAGGCTTTGCATCATCTTCCATATTGATGGCCTGTTGGCATATAGAGGGAGAAATCCCTTTTAAATCATCAAGAGTGTATCCAATAGCCCTCGGTGTTTCCTCAATATTTCCAATAATCTTTCTTCTTCAAAGACTGAAAGCTTAGAACTAATATTAACAAGATATGTTTTCTTATCATCAATATAAGCATATTTAAGCTTATCAGGTAAAGGTTTTAAATTGAAAACATGATCCTCTTTTGGTGGTGGCGTGGTACCCAAATCTTCAACAGATAGATTATGTGTAAGGATAGGTTGACAAAGGAAATTTTCGTCAAGCTCATTCCTCTCTTCCCTAAAGACTTCACTTTCATGATCCTCCAGGTGTTGCTGCAAAGGATCGTTAGGAGCAAGAGCAATAGATGCAAGTTGTTCAACTCTAAAATCTTCATTAGGTAATTCAGTTTCATAAGGAGTTTTAGCAAATTTTGAGAAATTAAACTCATAAGATTCACCAGCAAATTTAGTGAAGATTTTCTCTTTCTTACAATCTATAACAGCACCACAAGTATTCAAGAAGGGTCTACCAAAAATGATAGGACAAGTTTTATTAGCAGCAGAACCAAGTACCAAAAAGTCAGCAGGATATTTAATCTTACCACATAAAACTTCCACATCTCGAACAATACCAATAGGAGAGATAGTTTCTCCATTAGCTAGCTGAATAACCACATCAATCTCTTCAAGTTCACAAGAACCAATTTCATGCATGATTTCCCTGTAAAGCTCATAAGGAATAGCACAGAAACTTGGACCAATATCACATAAACCATAATAGCAATGATCGCCTATTCTAACAGAAAGCAAGGGACACTAGTTTTCCTAGATTTACTAGGATGTGATACAATATTAGAAGCATATTCACAAAGATGATGTGCCATCTTCTACACTTTCAGTTACAAGATCTTTAATTATCGCTACAGAAGGTTCAATAGTTATTTGCTCATCAGGTTCTATAGGTTTCTTTGCACTTTTGTTGACCACACTAGTTATAACAGAATGTTCCTTCACTTTAGCAGGAAAAGGAATTTTTTCAATATAAGCTTCAGGAAGAATGTGATCAACAATATTAACTTCAATACTTCTACCTATAGGCAAATCCGTTTTATCTTTTCTAAGGCTCATGATATTTATTAAAACTCTTCTTAGGCATTTCGAAATAGGAAGAAAAAGCTTTATAAAAATTTGCAACAACTTGAGAGTCAAGACCATAAACAACACTCATATTTTGAAATTTGTCAGTACCCATAAAAGTTTTAATGCATTCATAATCATACTTTATACCTGACTCTCTACCTTTGTCGTTCTCCCATCCTTCAGTATTCTCCTGAATCCGGTCAAGAAGGTATGGTTTAAACTCTTCTTTATTGTGTGTGAACGATCCAGATCATCCAGCAAAGTTTTATCTTGAAAAGAGAGCCTTGCATATAAATTATCAATAATGCATTACCAGGAAGCTCATGGATGGAACATTTGAGCATTAATGACTTCAATCTCCCACACGCTTGGGCAATACTCTCTCCATCATGAGGCCAGAAATTATATATAAGATTCCGATCTTGGTGAATTTCACTTGGAGGATAGAATTTAGAATAAAATAAGGCACAATTTCCTCCCAACTAAGAGAACGACCATTTTTCAGCAGTTTGTACCATTTTGCAGCCCTACCAATCAGTGATATAGAGAATAGTTTCTTCTTAACTTCATCCATTGAAATACCTGCACACTTGAATTAATTCATGTAAAAACAGCAAATGATCTCCAGGATGGACAGTTCCATCCCCTTCATAACGGTTATTCGTAACACGTTCAATAATTTTCATAGGTATTTATATAGCATAACCTGCTCAGCTCGCGCCTCATCTACTACCTTTACAGTAGTAGTAGATTTTCCAAATAGGAATTCAAGATAAGACCTCTCCATAATAAAATATAGCAGCAGGCAGAAATAAAAACAACATGTACAGTAAATGTTTCCCTTACCAGTTCCACTTACCAATAGCGCTTCACTCCCCGGCAACAGCGCCAGAAAATAGTCTTGATGACCCACAAGTATAGGGGGTGTATCGTAGTACTTTCGATAAATAAGAGTGTCGAACCCAACGAGGATCAGAAGGTGTTGACAAGCAGTTTTGATGAAGGATTTACTGTAAATACTCAGAGACAAGTTTTTAGGGGTTTTTGATATAGCAGATAAATAAAATACAAATAAATAGAATGCAGTAATAATAATTGCAGCGAGTGGCCCAATCCTTTCTACAGAAAAGGACAAGCCAGTAGGTTTACTTATGATGACCAAACGTTCTTGAGGACACGGGAATTTAGTCTAGTGCTTTCGCTTCATATAGTTGATTAATCTTCATTGTTTTGATATGTGTTGTGTCGGTGAACCTTTTCTAATGCACCGCCCTTCCTAGGACTAATGCATACTTGTGATTATACCCCTTGCAAGCATTCACAAATACAAGAAAGTAATTAAGATAAATCTAACCACAGCCTTAAACACTGAGATCCTGATATCCCTCATGCATCGATATACCAACGGGGGCTCAGGTTG
Organism: Poa pratensis; assembly: GCA_947311845.1. Lineage (NCBI taxonomy): Eukaryota > Viridiplantae > Streptophyta > Magnoliopsida > Poales > Poaceae > Poa > Poa pratensis. The sequence continues at coordinate 21,273,957 of CAMZMU010000048.1, forward strand.
CTGTCACTCCGGCAACCCCACAATTAATAAACGAATACACAATGCATTCCCCTAGGCCCATAAAGGTGAAGTGTCATGTAGTCGACGTTCGCATGACACACTAGAAGAATAACACCACAACTTAAATATCAAACCATTAAATATTACTCAACATAATTCACTACTAACTTTTAGACTTCTCCCATGTCCTCAAGAACTTAACGAACTACTCACAAGACATCATATAGATCATGATCAGAGGTGATATAATGATGAATAACAATCTGGACATAAACCTTAATTCAACGGTTTCACTCAATAGCATCAACCACAAGTAGTAATCAACACCGGGAAAGTTTCCCCTAAGAAATACACAAGATTCAACTCTAGATGTTACAGCGGAACGGAGTGGAGCGGTGGAGATGATGGTGTCGGCGGTGGAGATGATGGTGATGATGATCCCAATGAAGTCCAGCTCGATGACGGTGACGATGGCGATGATTTCCCCCCTCAGGGAAGAAATTTCCCCTACAGATTTCTCCCTGCCGAGAGCTTTTCTCTCTCTGGTGTTTTCCACCTCGTGGAGGTGGGGAATATTTCCTCGATGATCCTCCTCGTGTTAGGGTTTCCAAGGGATGAAGTAAGCGAAGGGGCGTCGGTTGAGGTGGGCCTGGGCTACCTCCCCACGTGGCGGCGCGCCAGGCTAGGGGGCCGCGCCATGCATGGTATGGGGAGGGCTCATGGTGGCCCACCTTGGCCACCCCTTTTGGCTCCCTCCGGCATCTGACAAAATAGGAGGTTCTGTATAATTTCCGTCAATTGTTGATCTTCAGAACTACTGTATCTTGACGGTGCTTTTTCCAGCAGAATCCTGACTCCGGTGATTAATTCTCCAATTATCATGAAACATGCAAAATAGGTAAAATAACATAAGTATCATCTCTAATTATGAAATATATCAACGAATAACAGTAAATTATGATATAAAATAGTGATGCAAAATGGACGTATCATCGCCCGAGCGCGTCGCCGTCATCGGCCCTGGCCGACAGCCGGGGCTAGGCTTTCGCCCGGCGATGTGTCGCAAAACCGACCGACCGCCCGACAGGGACCGACCAGACCATCATCTCGCTTGCTGAAACCACCGTGACACCTCATATCACGGCAGGGAGCATGTCGACCACGGCCGACCCGCGGCCGCAAATCCGGGGCCGCCGCCCCGACTTTCCTCGTCCCTGGCCTCGCCCCTGCAACAGCAAGGGGCGCAACACCGCCGCCCTCTCCTCCTCAACGCCGGAGAAGCTGCACCCAGCGCCGGCCCTCGCGGCGCAGATGTGGCACGCACAGGCCCATCCCACCTGGCACTGCCGCCTAGCACGCCTCTCGGCCGTGCCTCGCGCCGCACGCCCGCTCCTCCGCCGCGGGGCCACAACCAAGCGCATGCCCGCGCCGCTGCAGCCCCGGCGAAGCCGGCCCTCCACCCGCGTGGCCGGGCCCGCTCCGCCCCGCAACCGGGCACAAGTGCCCCGGATCCGCCACCCCGCATCCGCTGCGGTCCTCGAGCCGCCGCTCCGGCTTGCCAACACCGGCGAGGCGTCGTCGCCGCCCCAGTCGGGGCCGACGCCTACCAGCGCGAGGACAGCGAGAGAAACAACCCCCCGGCGTCAGTTATGTGACGGCGGGGAGGCCGCCACCGCCGTGGCGCGGAGGCTGGCGGCGGCAGCGGCGGGGAGAGGTGGGGAGGGGGAAGGGTGGCGACGGCGCGGCGGTAGCCCCCGGTGCCGCCTGGGAGTGACACAGAGGGGTCGGGGGAAGGAAAGGGGATGAAATTTCAAACGTAGGAGTATTTCAGCCTCACTTACATGGGCAACGCTAAGTTCTACCTCCTTGAGAACGTGACGCGCGAGGGCTACGACATTGACACCAACAACATGCTGATGATGCTGCTTCGCCTGGCAACCTTCCGCGTCGAGCGTCGGTGTGACCGTGAGCTTCGGGCGGTGAACATGCGCACCATGATTTACAGGTGGCCTAACTGGGAGAGAGAAAGCCATCCACCTACTTTTCTGGGTTACCCAAGATGATTAGCACCTATACAAAGCTGGACCTAGTGCATGTTAATTCCTTTGGCACATTGAAATAAAAGTTAGCTAGTGGAAGGGCGGGAGATGACGGTCATAGAAGCCGTGTATAATAATGGCAAGCAATTTCTTGAAAAAAACTCCATTGGCACATCATCGTTTGTCTTTTCCGTGCCAACCACAGTGGCACAAATTGTTTTGAATAGTTTATTTTTATTATTGAGAACGGTATGATTTGAAGATGATTAATCGAGGTTGTGTACGCGTGGGCACTGTCAATGTGGGTAGCAAATGAGACACCAGATTTATACAGTTTGAGACGCGGGAAACATCGTCCGGTAATATCCCTACGTGATGTTTGTGTCAAGATCTTATTCCGTATGTGCATGGTGTGGTATTTGCCGTATGAGGCGGCTCCTCTCCTGTCTTGTCTGTGTGTATTGACCGTGCCCTTATGGGTCACCTTGCCCTTCTTATATAGGTGGAAGCAGACGGCTTACATGTAGAGTCTTAATTGGATATCAACTAATCTCCTTCTGTTACAAGTCGGCAAGGTGTTGTGGCGGCATGCAGGGCCACCTCTTGATGGGACACAACCACCCTTCATGTGGGTACCCGTGCCCCATATCCAGGACACACATAGTACATTCGAGTTTCAATAGCATATTCGAATTTAGACACAACAACCTCTAAAGAGACACTTTGATCACCAATGTGTGTAAATGCGGGATATACTAATATTAATTTTATTTAACAGCGTTGGTAATGGAAACTTAATAATTTCAAGGCAATCCAAATCCTTAAAACTACTTATGTTTACCCTCAAACGGGTTTGTAGTATTTTTGTGGGGTATTTAGTAATGATTGTCTCACATAAAATTGTGGGGCACCACATTTCGTTAGAAAACTCATGGGGAGTACTCTGATGTTTTAAGTCACTAGAACTTGGTTTCATGAAAACTACTACCTCCGTGTCAATTAATAAGGTGCACACGCATTCCAAGATGAAGTTTGACCGAAAATTTTGAGCATAAATATGTTGATTATAGTCTACATAATTAGTATCATTGGATTCATATTGAAAAACACTTTCTAATGATGATACTTTTCTACCAATAATATTTATATGTTTGGAGTAATTCTTGGTCAAACAAAAAACACGTAAAACGAGGACACCTTACTTACTGGAATGGAGAGAGTAGCTAGCATGGTGGCTTGGTCACTTGGATCTCAATTTCTGGTGCAAATGCGAAATTCTTCTTAAATAAAACAAATAAAAACTCACGAAATCTTATAGCCTCTAACCTACTAGTGGACCAAAGCATAATCAAGAGATCTTTATATATTGACCTACCGGAGGACCAGGACTTCATGTCAATCAACCAAGTCCTTATAAGGACCAGGACTTTCATGGGCAAAAGATCAATATGTGTTTTTCATTTTGCTTATTTATCCAGAAATAATGTAATAGCAGCCACTCCCAACGTTGTTTTTTTGTATCCACATTAGGAATTTATTATTTTGATAGTATGGGCATGGAAGACACTAGGAATTGCAAAAGGATAATTGGGATTACAATGTCTATTGTCTTCATAAGTCTGCCGCCTTGAATTCTTGTTATATGAGCAACCAAACTACGTCATGTAGCTTCCATCCAATGGAGTAGTAGTTCGTAATGTTTGTATACCCACTAGTAGAAACATGGCCATCCATCCGGAGCTTTGGTCCCGGCCGAATTATAACCCGGGATCAATGCACCATTGATCCCGGGTCGAGCCGTCGTGGCGCCCGTGGGCATTGCTCCCGGGTCGGGGGGGACCTTTGGTCCCGGTTCGTGACACGAACCGGGATCAAAGGGTCCTCACATGCGCGCACATGCTTTGCAGCGTTGGGCCCCTCTGGCAGGGGACCTTTGGTCCCGGTTCGTGTTACAAACCGGGATCAAAGGGTCTCCCTGCTATATCATCTTCTTCCACCCCGAGCTAGCTCGAGTTCATCACCATTTCTCCTCCATTTTCCTCTCTCCCACTCAAATTAATCCCCATTTTTTTGCACCATTTGAGAGGATTGAAGGCACCCCATCTATTCAAAGGTTAGCAACATCGTTCTTTCCTCCGGCGTTACAACTTTAGCTAATTTCGTTGCTAGTTTAGCTCATTTCAATTTTGTAACGCTAGCAAGGTGTTTGATGAAATGCCCAAGCTAGAAAGTGCATTTGTATTTTGAGCTCAAATTAATTTATTATTTGTGGATTTTAGTGTTGTCCCCGTCTTCACCGCCGTCGATAGCCCGCGTCGTCCCGTCACCGGCACCACTTCGGTGAGCCTCTTTTTTATCTTTTATTTTTAAAACATATATATACTTGTATGATTTAAATGCATAGTTATTTCTTGTATAATTTCTTATGTTTTTCTATATGTATAGTGTCATGGTTTTGATATCCGTCCCCGTCGGCCCTCGTCCGGTCTATGATTCAGATGTGGTATATTTTCATAATTAACTATTTGGTTTGTTTCGTGTTTATCACAATCATGCCCGACCAACTTGACATAGATAAATTTTTATCTAGGAGGTAGTTGAACCGGAAATTCCAACCGACCCTATTGTCGAGTTTTTTAAAAAAGAAAACGACGATTTGAAAACAAAATTGAAGATAAGTGAAGATCTTCGTCTCCAATGCCTAGACGAGAAGATGGAATTGGACTTGAAGATTGCCGAGATCGTTGATGTTCACGGGCTCGAGATTGCAGACATCGTTGATGCTCATGGGGTCGAGATTGCCGACATCGTCGCTGCTCACGAGAAGAAGATGGATGCAATGCGCTTGAAGCTTAAAAAGATTAGAAATTATGCCATTAGTCAAGAGGCTTGGTATCATTATGTTGTTGGTTCAATAGTTACCTTAGTTGCGATTCTGATCGCATTTGTTGTTGGATTTAAATTATTTAGTTAGTTGTATGTTAGTTTCAATTGATGTATGTTTCGTGAGAACTATGTATTACAATCATGCACTACTATTAATTAATTTGGCCAGTATTATATATTCATGATGTAGTACTGTAATGGTTTTTGATATATTTATATAATGCAGATGAGCCGGCAATGGATGTACATTGACCACCGCAGTGTCGACTATATCAATGGCATGCATAGTTTTCTCAAGGTGGCTAATAAAAACAAGCCGTCGAGTGGTTTTATTTCTTGTCCATGTAGTGTCTGCAAGAATAAGCGGGAGTACTCTAACACAGACCGCATTCACTTCCACCTGATAACTTCTGGTTTCATGCCCGGCTATAATTGTTGGACCAAGCACGGAGAAAAAGGCGTTATGATGGAAGAAAATGAAGAGGAAGAGGATAACGACAACTATCCTACGTTCAATGAAGCCTGTGATACTCCAATGGGGGAAGACACTGCTGAAAAGAGCCCAATGATGATGAGCCCAATGATGATTTTGGCCGGGCCATTCATGATGCACGGATAAACAGCGGAAGTGAAAACGAGAGGTCGAAGTTGGATAGCATGTTAGAGGATCACAAAAAATTGTTGTACCAAAATTGCGAAGATGGCCAGAAGAAGCTTGGTACCACGCTGGAATTGCTGCAATGGAAGGCAGAGAATGGTACAACTGACAGAGGATTTGAGAATTTGCTGAAAATAATAAAGAAGATGCTTCCAAGGGATAACGTACTGCCCCCCAGTACGTACGAAGCAAAGAAGATTGTGTGCCCTCTAGGATTAGAGGTGCAGAAGATACATGCATGCATCAATGATTGCATCCTCTATCGCGGTGAGAAGTACGAGCATTTGAATGCGTGCCCGATATGCGGTGCGTTGCGGTACAAGATAAGGCGAGATGACCCTGGTGATGTTGACGGCGATCCGTGTCCCAGGAAGAGGGTTCCTGCCAAGGTGATGTGGTATGCTCCTATAATACCACGGTTGAAACATTTGTTCCGAAACAAAGAGCATGCAAAGTTGTTACGATGGCACAAAGAAGACCGTAAGAAAGACATCATGCTGAGACACCCCGCTGATGGGTCGCAGTGGCGAAAAATCGACAGGACCTTCAAGACGTTTGCAGATGACGCTAGGAACATAAGATTTGGTCTAAGTACAGATGGCTTTAATCCTTTCGGGGAACAAAGCTCCAGTCATAGCACCTGGCCTGTGACTCTATGTATGTATAACCTTCCTCCTTGGTTGTGCATGAAGCGGAAGTTTATTATGATGCCGGTGCTCATCCAAGGTCCGAAGCAACCCGTCAACGACATTGATGTGTACCTAAGGCCATTGATTGAAGAACTTTTAGAGTTATGGAGTGACGAAGGGGTACGTGTGTGGGATGAGCACAAATAAGAGCCATTTGACCTACGAGCGTTGTTGTTTGTAACCATCAATGATTAGCCTGCTCTTAGTAACATTTCAGGACAGTCAAACAAGGGATACAATGCTTGCACGCACTGTCTAGATAAGACTGAAAGTATATATGTAGGCAACAAGAATGTGTACCCAGGTCATCGTCGATTTCTTCCACCTGAGCATCCCGTAAGAAAGAAAGGCAAGCATTTCAAATGTGAGGTTGATAACCGGACGAAGCCTACCTGCCCTGATGGTGATGCTATATATGAGATGGTCAAGGATTTAGAAGTAATCTTTGGAAAGGGTCCTGGCAGTCTATCTGTTCCGAAAGACGCTAACAAGCGCGTACCCTTGTGGAAAAAGAAATCTATATTTTGGGAGTTACCCTATTGGAAAATCCTAGAGGTTCGCTCTGCAATCGACGTGATGCACGTGACGAAAAATCTTTGCGTGAACCTGCTAAGCTTCTTGGGTGTGTATGGGAAGACGAAAGATACACCGGATGCACGACTGAACCATCAACATATGCACGAGAAGACGAAAGACGACTACCTTAATCCAGAGAAGTATCAAGGTCCTGCCAGCTACGCTCTTACCAGAGAAGAGAAGGAGATCTTTTTTGAAGTCCTGAACAGTATCAAGGTCCCGTCTGGCTTCTCGTCGAATGTGAAGGTAATAATTAACATGGCAGAGAAAAAGTTCCAAAACCTGAAGTCTCATGACTGCCATGTGATTATGGCACAATTACTACCGGTTGCATTGAGGGGGCTTCTACCGGAAAATGTTCGACTACCCATTGTGAAGCTATGTTCATTCCTCAATGCAATTTCTCAGAAGGTGATCAATCCATTGACTCTAGGAACTTTACAGAAGGATGTTGTTCAGTGTCTTGTCAGCTTCGAGTTGGTGTTCCCACCATCCGTCTTCAATATTATGACGCACCTCATAGTTCACCTAGTCGAAGAGATTCAAGTTCTCGGTTCTGTATTTCTACACAACATGTTTCCCTTCGAGAGGTTCATGGGAGTCTTAAAGAAATACGTTCATAACCGTGCTAGGCCTGAAGGAAGCATCCCAAGGGTTATGGAACAGAGGAGGTCATTGAGTTTTGTGTTGACTTTATTCCTGACATTAACCCGGTCGGTGTTCCTCAATCGCGCCATGAGGGGAGATTGCGTGGAAAAGGAACACTAGGAAAGAAACAAATATTTTCTGACTGGGATTCTTTCAATCGAGCACACTACACAGTTCTACATAATTCGAGCTTGGTGGCTCCGTATATCGAGGAACACAAGAATACTTTATGCTCATTAATGGCTGAAGAATGCATTGAAAAAGAACACTTGAAGACTTTCTGCGGGTGGTTGCACACACGTCTCATTAATGAAAACACTGTTGAAGAACAGCTAAACTTGCTGGCCAGAGGACCATCTTCGACTATATTGGCTTTTCAAGGGTACGAGATAAATGGGAATACATTTTACACGGCCGACCAAGATAAAAAAAGCACCAACCAAAACAGTGGTGTCCGCTTTGATGCATCAAACAACAATGGGACAAAGGACACATATTATAGGTACATAGAGCAGATATGGGAACTTGACTACGGACCTTCTTTCAAGGTACCTTTGTTCCGGTGCAAATGGTACAACCTGGATGGTGGGGTAAACGTAGACCCGCAGTACGGAATGACTACAGTGGATCTCAAGAATTTTGGGTACGACAACGAACCATTCGTACTAGCCAAAGACGTGGCTCAGATTTTCTATGTGAAGGACATGTCTTCCTGACCAAAAAAAAGAAAAGATAAGCAAGCGAAGACATCATATGATGAGCCAAATTGTCACATAGTTCTTTCAGGGAAAAGAACTATCGTGGGAGTGGAGGACAAGACAGACATGTCAGAAGATTACAACAATTTTGAAGAAATCCGGCCCTTCGCAGTGAAAATTGACCCAAGTCTCGCGTTAAATGGAGAAGCTTGTCCATGGCAAAGGCGCAATCAGAAGAAAGTGACGGGTAGAAAGTAGAAGAAGATTGTGTAATAATGTATTAAACCTTTTATGTAACTGTGTTCTGAAAACTCAGAAGAGAGATCAAATGCACTGTTGGACGTATGACGTGAATCCGAATGCTTTGATTACACAAGAAGTAGACACTGAGTGTCGAACATGTCCAGGAGGGGGGCTATTTATAGGGTTACAAATTGATGTGGTCCAATGTCTGGTCAGCTTCGAGTTGTTGTTCCCGCCATCCTTCTTCGAGTTGTTGTTCCCACCATCCTTCTTCAACTGACCCAAGCATCCTGTTAAATGATGAAGATTCTCCATGGCTACGGCTCAGAAGAAAACAGAAACAATAGTTGGTGATGTTGGTGATGTGTAATAATGTATTAAACCTTTTATGTAATGCATTCTATGGAATGTATAAACCATTATGTAAGGAGCATGTCTAAGAAGCTTCAATCAGCTGTAGTTTTACCAACACAATCTCTGCATTCTCCAAGTGATAGAACAAAACATACGGTTTCCCCTGCCTACCTTCTCCAGTGGCCACTCTGACCGGCAATTCGGCAAATCATCGCGTGGTCGTGAGACGGCAAATCGGCCTTCGATCCAAACAGCGGCAAGACTTCTCTGATGATTTGCAACAAGTGTTGGGGATGTTGCTAATCATCAGAGAGTCTTGCCGCTGCTTGGATCTGACCGAGGGGAGGGTTCACCTTCAGCCTCCGCTCTAGGAACTCCTGCCTCTCAGAAAACTTGTTCTCTGCTACCCGTGTGCTGCCAAAATGAACTACAATGAGTAGACACTGAGTGCTGAACATGTCCGGGAGGGGGGCTATATATAGGGTACGTGTGCTTCTTTAGTCCCGGTTGGTAACACACCTCTGATCCAACGTCGTGATACTGCTGATCCAACAGCTCACAATCCCTCAAAAGAAACACACCTCTGATCCAACGCCTCACAAGCGCTAGAAAGAAACACACGATCCGTGTGCTTCTTTAGTCCCGGTTGGTAACACCAACCGGGACTAAAGTCGGGCTCACCCCTGATCCAACGGTTCACAAGCGCTTTAAAGAAACACACGATCCGTGTGCTTCTTTAGTCCCGGTTCGTGAGTATAACCACGCACTATCGACCACGATCGCAGTCAAGTTGCTCTAGTTATGTGACCAAAATATTATGTACTTTACCGAACTGCTTGAGTTTTTGTTTATCATCGGTTTTTTGGGGTGATCACATTTTTTTTTGTTACGCTATGTTTCTACTACGTTGCAGGGCAGCATTGCTAGTTTACGCACGCGTGAGTGATCACGCGGTTCCCGACCGGCGCACGTGGCCGTTCTGACGCCTCCGTGGCCGAAGACGAGCTCAGCCCTGCCTCATCCGGTGACCTAACCGTCTGACTCTGTCGCCCGCGGCCTGCAGCGAGTCAGGACGTCTCGCTCGCTCATATCTTTCGCGCTGGAGTGCATGTAGATCTCAGCCCTGCCTCATCCGGTGGCCTAACCGTCTGACTTTGTCGCCCGCGACCTGCAGCGAGCCAGGACGTGCTCGCTCATATCTTTCGCGCTGGAGTGCATGTAGATCTCCCTAGCGAGAAACCATTGAGGCTGCGACCTAGCCAGTCACCTCACAAGGGGAGCTCCTATATGTCCCACTCAGGCGTCTAGGTCGCCTCAAGCAACTCCTTCATGGGAACGAAAAACACAGTTGGTCTTCTTCTTTAGCACAATATTAAAAAAAAATCTTTATCTGTACAAAATTGAAAACTAAACGTCTTTCAAAATCATAAACTTGACCTTTTTCAAATCTGAACAATGTTTAGAATTTCAATATTTTTCTCAAAATCTGAATTTTTTACTTGAACAATTTTCAAATTTGAACAAAATTCAGAAGTCGGTCGTTTTTCAAAATCAAGATTTTTTACAAAAATGTGAACAATTTTCGAATGTGAAAAAACGAAATTCATTTTTTCATTTTTTTGAACACTTCTCAAATTTGAACGAAATTTTCAAGTTGAATATTTTTTGAATTCAATTAATTTTAAATTCTAAATAATTTTCAAATTTGAACAATTTTTGAATTTCTACATTTTTTTCTTATATGGATAGTTTAAAAATCTGAACAATTTTCAAAAACCTAAAACTTTTTCCGAAATCTAAAAGTTTTTCCCAAAAAACGAAACATACAATAAAGAAAACAAGATATAAGGAAACGAAAAGGAAATCGAGAAGAAAGAACAGTGAAAAGTGCACCGAATGGGCCTGCCCATAGGCTGGATCCATTAGGGTTTACCATCAGAATTATCAGCGGCCACCCGTGGCACACTCGTTTTTCTTCTGTTTTTTTCTACGCTCACGTTGAACACTCTTTTTAGTTTACCTTGTATTCTATGAAAAATAATGATATTTATTTAGAAAGTTTTAACCACTATTGAAAATGTTCAAATGACTAAATATTGTTCAAGTTTTGAAAGGTGTTCAAGCTACCAAAAAAATTTGTCACGCATACGCATTTTACAAGAATGTTCATACTATTTTACAAAATCCTTTAGGAAACTAAATGTGGTATCTGCCCTTAATTTGCTTGACGCCTTTCCTTCCTTCACACTATATTATTATTATGAATATATTACCGATTATTTTTTCTTTAAATGAATTTTCACATGATAAACTTGACGAATAAAATTAAAGGTGAACCTTTTTTTTATGAAAGGTTTTAACCACAGAACAAATTCGAAAAGCCTTCATATGCATAATCGAGAAGTCTTGATAGTGATAAGAAAGGTAAGGTTCGGGTTTAATGCGAGCCAATGAACAATATACCAAAATTAAGGAACCGAATTAGGCTGAATAGCAATATTAATGAACCAAAAAGTTAACGTGAAACAAAAAATATGAACAAAAACGAATTATTTTTGGCTAAACTAATTGGTGAAACTTAATAGTAACCAAAAAATAAGAGAGGTGAAAAGGAACTTAACTTCGGTAAAAAAGTGTAAAAAACCCAAAGATATTGGCGAACCTACACATAATAGTAAACCGAAAAGAAACTAAACTTTGGCTGAACCAAAAGTTATAATGAACCAAAAATTCTAGTCAACTAAAATGCTGGTGAACCGAAAGTAGTAGAGAACCAAAAAAGAAACTAAAATTCCAGTAACCAAAAAAAAATAGTGAACCAAAAGTGCCAATAAAACGAAATGATAGTAAACCAATAATGTCGATCAATCGGAAACGTTGGTGAACAAAAAATTCCGGGGAACCAAACATGCCTATTGTAAGGACCCCTCAGACCGAAGTCCGAAAAGTCCACGTTATGTAAAAAGATCACGATCCCAATGATCAGTGCATCACAATCACATAACCAACATGGTATCAGGAGTTACATCATTCAAGTCGTTCGAATAAAAAGTCTTACAACACTTAATGGTCGCATGACCAAGTTTGCAAACATCGTCGCGCAGGACGGAATTAACTATGATATAGCGGAAGCTCGTAGCTAGCGTCGGCCCTCGTCTCCAACAGAAGACAACCCACAAGTGCAGTTGACCGGTGACAGCTAAGCGGCGTAGTCGTCGGCATACTCTTCCTCCTCGGCGTAGACCTCCTCTCCGAAATCTAGACGTTTGAATATCCAGGGACACAGCCAAATAAGTACATTGACGTACTCGCAAGACCACCTCAAGGCTTAAGTTTTCATGGTAATGCAAATAAAGTGGTTTTCGAAAACTGGGGCAGCTGCTATATAGTACTATAAGGCTTAATTTTCGTAAACGATGTTTTTCAGCATAGAGAATACGACATATCTATATCTTTGTTAAAAAGAACATTTAGAGATAAAATTCTCCTTTGTAGAGATAGCAGGAACCATTTCCACATCTTTGTAAAACATTTTGTAAAACCTTTCAAAAGCACTAGGTGGGGGATACCCCTTTTTATTTCCTCGAGATCAGACTGCGTTGTCTCCCCGAGACCAACCATCTTCTTATAAAATGCCGTACCTCCCACGTACCATCTTGCTCCTTCTCATTTGTCCGAAACAGAAAATTTCTTCTTTCCCCAATCGCCCAGTGTGGCCTTTGCAACCGTCCATAACCGCGGACACGGCTATTCGAATAGTTTTACACGCTGCAGAGGTGGTGCACTTTCACCACACCAAACGGTCATTACACCGTGTTCAGCCATGGCCCACCATACTGGAGTATGTGGGGGTTCGGATAACCAGATCAAATCTTTCCCTAATCTACTCTAGTACAGAGGACTCCCGCTAGGTTTGTTCCCCTCGGCACCGTGTGCTCCACTAGACCCCTGGTCTTTCTTGGGACGCCACACCGCCACGACAGGGGACCCAACGTAATCGTTCGGCTGCGGGTCGCTCCGCTTGTGTATTGTCTCATACTGACGACAAGCCGACTTAGAGGGCCTCGCCCTTATAGAGTATGAGATACTCCGTACTAAAATAGACAAGCTTCTAGCTAAGGCCTACCCATATCAGGTAGTGTGGTTGCACGGGTTAATTATTCGGGCGGCAGCAGGGACTTCGTAAAACAAACCTCCATCTCCGACTGCTCCCAGCAGCTCGGGTTTTCACAAATCCACCGAATGCTCCCAGCACTTCGGGTTTTCATAAACTTCTTCATTTGCTCTCAGCAGCATGGGTTTTATAAAACACTTTCTCGCCGATCGCTCCCAGGGACTCGGGTTTTTCGTCCTAAAACATTTTATCAAAAAATAGGCTCCCATCCTAAAGTTTTGAGATGAGGGTATACAGATATACTACTAGAAAATATTATCTTCTTGATAGCGCCTTCAGAAGAAGACTTCTCAAGGAAACACTTATCTTTATAAAACCAATTATAAACTAGTAGATATAACTTTGGCCAGACAATAATTTTCGAAAATAGTTTTGTGGTGACAAAGTGTCACATAAGAGATAAAACATGCATTATTTTAGTTTGAAGACAAAACATGCTTTGAACAAATAGTAGGATTATAGTAGGGTGTTGAGGTGGCTTGCCTTGCTCAGCAAAGTGACCCTGGTCTCGTTCTTCTTCGTAGACCTGCTCAGCTTCCACGTGTTGTTCCTCCTCTTGCGGTGCTAGGAAACCGGAAAGTTAAACGTAACTACCGTCAATTCTAAGAAGCGGGTTGACAACAATCTAAAGTAATCAAACAAATAATATAACAAGCATTACAACACCTAAACAGTCTCTGTATAGAAAGCTGAAGACAAAACTAATCACAAACAATCGAGACAAACACTCAAAGTGGACTTTCATTAGCAACAAAGTTGCTGTTTTGGGGAAAATCCACCAATCCTAAAATAATGTTTCTAAAATTAAATCCTTTTGACACAGTACTTCTATGAGTCATACTAAACTCTAGCAATTGGATTTGCATAAAAAAATAACACCAAATGGGATCTAAAATTCCTACAAGTGCTTCTGGTCTCATCACAAACATGGCCACAACTCCTGTTTTACGAAGCTCCTGCATGCAAGACTGGACTCTACAAAAAGATATGAATTTTATCTTTCTATACCAATTGGATTCACTCAAAAAGGATACTCCTAGCTCACGATATCCTAGAAAGAGTGAAAATCAAACATTCTACAAGATTAAACATGCATCTCAAACAAATTTTTATTTTTCAACAAAACATACTCTGCATGCTTGAGAAAACCTCAGAGCACTAAAAATACTTATGACTAACATGCAACCACGGATATACAACAGAGGAATTAATCTAAGCACATCTAAATAACAGAAACTGAAAAAGGTAAAAACGTCGGCTAAAAAAAAGGCCGCGCTTGGGCCAGATCTGGCCAAGGCCAGCACCGATCCGCCGCGCGGGCGAGATGGGCCGGCCCATCTACGCGCGGGACGCAACACGGCGCGCGGGAGCGCGAGACCAGTTTTGAACTGGGCCGTTGATCTCACGATCAACGGCTCGCAGTCGCCGTTCCTGACGCGACGCGCGCGACGGCGGCCTCGGAGCAGAGATGAACGGTGATGACGGGCGGCTCACCTAGAGCGTTTGCATGCGGCGTCGGAGGGCTGCAGACGGTGGAGGGAGTCGAGGGAGAGGCTTGGGCAAAGACGGCGTCACCAGAGATGGCCGGACTCCATGGCTGCGGCGGCGAGCTCCTCTACAGGTCTGGGCAAATAAGGAGGCGGGGAAGGGTTAGGTCTAGGCAGGGGAGTTCCTAAGGCCAAAAATGGCGACGAAAGATGGAGTAAAACGACGACAAGGCCGAGTTTCGTCGGCGGCGACCTCGGGCTTCCTCCGACATTCACAGGCGGCAGAGAGCTCGGGATGAGCAGGGCTTCATGGGGAGGGTGGAGAGGTGAGGTGTGCGTGCTCTGGGGGGACAGGGGAGTGAATGGGGAGGTCGGGGTCGGGTGAGGGACGGGTTTCACCCTTTCTAGGGTTTTCGGACAAGGGGACGAGTTGGGGTGACGTGGGGCGTGAGCAGAGGCTAGCTGGGGCGATGGAGGAGCGGGCAGGGGCCAGGGGGTCGGGGTGAGGTGTTCTGGCCAGTGAGGAGAGGGGGGGAGTGATCATCCATTGGGCAAGGAAGAAAATGAGAGAAGAAGAGTGGTGGAGAGGGGGATGGGGGGCTGACTTGTGGGGTCAGGCTGACTAGGGTGCTCTCCCTAGGCAGAGAGGTGAGATTGGGTGAGAGAGGGGTCGAGTTAGGTGGGTTTTAGGGTTAAAAGGCTAACACTAAAAGAATTACTAACACTACTAACCAAGTCTAAACTAAACCAACACAAGGAACTAAACACACCCAAGTGTGTGATGACATCAAAGAGGTGCTGGCTAAAAAGAGTGAAGAAAGAATTTTAAAAACATCACAAGAGGTGAAAAATGACCGAATGTCACTGTTTTGAGTAGCCCTAAACACACCGATGGATATATGCTACAACAAGCTCTAAAGAGGGCAAACAATGCACAACCAAGAATTATGAGGTTCAGTGAGCAAGAGTTTTAAGTTGCATGTCAAGATGACACAAGGGTTGCTTAATCTAGGGCTCTAGATTGGCTAAGTTTTAACAAACCAAAAGATCAAAATCTTAAAATTTAAACTAGAGGAATTTTTACAAAAGTGCTACTAAAAGTTTTTCAAGCAAGACTGTCAACTTAAGAAAACAACTAAGACAACCAAGCAAGAGTTGACTGAAACAAAAAAAAGTTTTGCTATTTTGGAAAATCCTGGACTAACACCACAATTCTAAGTCCAAGAAAATTGGGGTGTTACACCGATAAAAAAAAATAATAACGTATCAAAAATAATAGTCAACCGACATTTTTCATAAACTGAAATATTAATGAACCCAAAATGTCGATGATTCGAAAATGTCGATGAACCAAAAAAGGAAATAAATTTCCGGTGAACGAAAAGCAATAGTGAAACTAAAAGGATTTGAAATTCTAGTTAACCAATTGTAATAATGAACCAAAAATACCGGTAAACCAAAATAGTAATCAACGAAAAAATCGGTGAAGAAAAGAATGGGGACCGAAAAGGAACTAAATTCCGGTGAACCAAAAATAATACTGAACCTAAATATCGAAAAACCTAAAAAAATACTGAACCGAGAAGGAACTAAATTTCGGTGTTTAAAAAAGCGTAGACAATGCTAACAACTTATTCACAGGTCCAAAAAATGTCCACGGAGTTCTAGAGAATAAACGTTAAAGCTTTGAAAATGCTTGACAGTTCGAGTAAATATTAGCAATCAGTGACAAGCCACAAGCGCCAATCGCACGCTCGCGCCTGTTTCTTTTTGTTTTTACATTTTATTTAAAACAAGAATGATTTTCATCCAATAAAAATCAAGGGTGAACCAAAGAGATTTCTACTCAGCTCTACTTTGGAAGCTTTCACCAAAGAAAAAATTGGAGAAGACTTCACACATGTAGAGCTTAATTGGAAAGCCTTGATAGTGATAAGAGAGATTAGGTTGGGTGTTTAATCAAAAAAGTGGGAGAGCCAAAATAAAAAATGTGAACCAAATTGACGAACCAAATAAGAGTGAACCGTAAATAATATGAACCAAACGAATTAACGTTGACTGAAGAAACGTATGAAACAAAATACAAATAACAAAAATTTGACCGAACTAATTTGGTGAACTGTAATAAACGAACCAGAAATAAAATGAACAAAGTGAAAATGAACTAAAAATTGGTTGACCATAACTAATAGTGAACCCAAATACCGGTGAACCACATATAATAGTGAACTAAAAATGTTGGTGAACCATAAGTAATAGTGAGCCGAAAATAACAGTGATCCGTAAATCAGGTGAACCGCAAACAATAGTGAACCGAAAGTGACGGGGAAGAGCACATGTTCCACATCGGCGTCCCCCAGTTGTTCGCTGGGTGTGCTCCTCCGGCACAGGCTGCACGCCGGCTCCTCGTCGGTGGGCTGCAGTGCCACCCGTGAGGGAGGCGACTGTCCTGCATCGTTGACTGGTATGCGGCTGTGTATGTGGCCGCATCCGGCGTGGCAAGAGTATTCCAGCGGTGGTATTCCCGCAGAGAGGGGTCGGCGACACGTAGGACCAGGGAGCGGAAAAAACACGCCTCGTGGGGATCGAGGAGTCGAAGCTACCATGGCTCACTGCCACCGGCGAACGAGGGTGGTCGAAGGACCACCAACGAGGGATGGCGGTGTTGCGGTGGCTTTGAACTCTAGGTGAGGGGCGGAGCCGATGCCGCGAGCCAGTGCAATGCAGTGGAGTGGAACGAGGTAGGTCGTGGGTTTGTGATGCTATACCTGAGACTTTTTTACACAAATATTCATTCGGCGAGCCATTGAAAATACGGTTCGTACCATTTATTTTCAATTTCCGTTGGATGGATTTGAACACCGCTGATCGTGTCCGGTTTGGGTTTCCTGTATGACGTGTGTGTGTCCGAGTAGCAGGACAAATCATATACGAGTATTTTTCTCCATACCTGGCCGGACTCGGTCGCACAAGAGGAAGTCCCGCACAAGAGCGCATCACCGATTCCTTATAGGATCGAGAAAAGGGTTATAACACGAGATTGATGAGCTGACCGAAATCGCTTCGGATGCGGTGTGGCTGGAAATTAAAGGAAACAAAATAGGGAAGTAGAGCGAAATAAAAAAGGAAAATCCGTCGCCGATTTGTGTCCGGGTAGGGCTAGACTCCATCACCGATGCTTGGCTTGCCGGGTATATATACACTCACGTATGTACTTTGATCTAATCCATCAAACTGCTACAGCGGCGCTGTGTACGTGCGTCTCGCCATATCGTCTAGATCAGGTCGCCGCCGGCAGAGCGCTATGGGCAAGCGTCCGCGACCTGAGGATGAAGAAGATGAACCGAAACATCTCCGCGCAGGCCAGCGACGTCCTCGTGGATGCCTCCATCTAATCGCCCGCGACTACAAGCGGGGATGCACGGTGTACAAACTAGATGTCGACGGCTTCCGAGCGAACAAGGACGACCATGATCTGGACTCTAGGGCGCAGAGCCTGCCAGCTCACCGCGCGGTGACCCGGCTGGCGAATCCAGACGGCCCGCAGTGCGACGAGTTCGCGTGCGTGGGTAGCAAGATCTTCGCTTTCTACCGTGGCCGCGGCACCATGGTTTACGACACAAAGGCGTCGACGGTGGGCATATGCCCTCAATTGCTCGCCATGTTCACCAAACCACCGGTGACAAAAGATGGTCGACAACGCGACATCGTCGAGTACACCACGGTGTACGAGTTCCTGGACTTCGGCCACGACATCTACGCTTTCAACACCGCCGCAGGCATCCCCGTTTCATCGATGGAGAGACTTGGACCGGCGCCCCGCCCAGCCCATGGAGATTGGCTATGGGAGCCTCTCCCTCCGCCACCGTTCCACCGACCCAGCTACATCTCGGCCAGCGCGCTGCATCCCGACGGCTCCGCCTTCTTCCTCTCCTTGTCGGACAAGGGCACCTTTTCATTCGACCTGGGCTGCCTCACGTGGACGCGGCTCGGCGACTGGCGCCTGCCTTTCCGCGGCAAGGCCTACTTCGTGCGCGAGCTCGACGCCTGGGTGGGACTGTCGGACCAGCTAGGGTACATCGGCGTTTGCGAGGTCATCTCAGTCGATGGCCTCCGTACAGGTCCTCCACCCTGCACCACCGTCAGGGAAAGGGTGTACAGCAACCTCTCTAAGAGGTACCGAACTGCCATCCTCACTTACATGGGCAACGCCGAGTTCTGCCTCCTCGAGACCGTGACGCGCAAGGGCTACGAAAATTACACTTTCGCCGACGACATTGACCCAAAGATGCTGCTTCGCCTAGCAACATTCCGCGTCGAGCGCCAGCGCAACCGTGAGCTTCGGGCGGTGATCATGGGCACCAGGGTTTACAAGTGGCCTCATAGGGAGATAGTACAAACTACACCTACTGCTTTCTGGATTAGCCAAGATGATTAGGACCTAGTACTAGTTAACATTAGCTGGACCTCGTACTACATGCGAACTCCATTGCCACACTGAAATAAAAGGCTAATTTTAAATGGTTTAATAACAAAAAAATAATTCATAGGGATTTCATTGCGTCTAGAGATATTACATGGAGAAGAATAATTCATAGGGATTTCATTGCACACTCAGGAATCCTTTCAATTTGACTCTTATGAATTAGAGTGTGGAAGGGGTTATTGACGCCTGGAGAAGATGTCCTTGAAGCTAGGAAGTGACGTGGGACCTTTTTTCCGGTGCTTATCCGCGCGCTTCTCTTTGGGTTGAATGGATTTGCCTCCACTCCGATACTTGCGACGGTGGCGCGCGGGTATACACGCGGGTCTTCCTCTACTTCATCTTCAGCATCACTCTCGACTTCTTCCTTCAACTTGGGGTTCTGAGGATCATCTTCCAAAGGCTCCTTGCCCTTGTTGTTGTTGGAGACCATGTCACTTCTAAAACTGAGAGCAAATCCTGGCAGAAACAACTCGAACGAAAACACGACGAAAAGACAATATACGGACCACGGGGGATCCGGGAGATTATATAGCAAATAGTTTTACAACAAAAGGAAGGTACGAGAGAGAAACCGGGTCGGAGAAGGGCTCCGAGGCGCCCTCCCCACGTGGCGGCGCGGCCAGGGGTGGGCCCGCGCCACGGCATGGGGAGGTGCCCTCGGGCACCTTTTCCTACCCGTTTCGATCTCGTAATTTTCCATATTAAATAAAAATAACAAAAATATCTTTTAGAAAGTTAAACGCGAACTTTTTCTTACTAAAACTGTTACCTATTTGAAAACAGACTCTGCAGTTCCATCAATTTGCTTTTTAATAAAAGTTTCCGGAGTTACCACTCAAATAACATCAACATCTTCATTATAAGAGTCTCCAGAAATATAATGCTTAAGTGTTTGCCCATTCACCACTTGTGTAGCATTATCTTTTAGTAAAGCAATCTTTAGTCCACAATGAAAAAAGGTCCTTCCCATTTTGAGAGTAATTTTCCTGCAAAAAATTTGAGACGAGACCGATACAATAGAACTTTCTCACCAACATTAAACTCTCTCTTAATGATTCTTCTATCATGCCATTTCTTAACTTTCTCCTTAAAAAGTATAGCATTTTCATAAGCTTCACTTCTCCATTCATCTAAAGAACTTAATTGGAGTAACCTTTTCTTACTAGCAAGTTTAAAATCTTTATTAAGTTCTCTCACTACCCAATAAGCTTTGTGTTCTAATTCCAAAGGTAAGTGACAAGCCTTTCCATAAACCATTTTATAAGGAGACATACCCATAGGATTTTTATAAGCAGTTATATAAGCCCATAAAGCATCTTTTGACTTACCAGCCCAAATTTTTCTAGATTTATTAACAGTCTTTTGCAAGATAGATTTAATTTCTCTATTTGATAATTCTACTTGCCCACTAGTTTGAGGATGATAAGCTGAAGCAATTATATGATTAACACCATATTTAGCAAGGGTCTTTCTAAAACCACCATGAATAAAATAAGAACCTCCATCAGTCATAAGATATCTAGACACACCAAACCTAGGGAAAATAATATCTAAAAGCATTTTTAAAGAGGTCTCACCATCAACAATTTTTGTAGGTATGGCTTCTACCCACTTAGTAACATAATAAACAGCAACAAGTATATGAGTATTACCTTATGAAGGAGGGAAAGGACCCATGAAGTCGAATCCCCAACAATCAAATGGTTCAATAATAAAAGAATAATTCATAGGGATTTTATTGCGTCTAGAGATATTACCAACTCTTTGACATTCATCAAAAGGTAAAGTAAACTTCCTTGCATCTTTAAAGAGAGTTGTCCAATAAAAACCCGATTGTAGAACTTTTTGTGTAGTTCTATCTCCAGCGGGATGTCCTCCATAGGCACTACCATGACATTTTCTCAATATCTCTTGTTGTTCATATTCTGGAACACATATTTGCATAATTCCATCCACTCCTTCTTTATATAAGTGTGGGTCATCCCAAAAATAATGCCTCAAGTCATAAAAGAATTTCCTGCTTTGTTGAGCTGAAAAGGTTGGAGGCAAGTACTTGAAACAATAAAGTTAGCATAATCAGCATATCAAGGACTATCTCGCAAGCTCACCTTTATTGCAGCCAATTGTTCATTTGGAAAACTATCATTTACATGTATAGGATCATAAGCAATGTTTTCCAATCTAGACAAATTATCAGCAACAGGATTATCAGCACCTTTCTATCTACAATATGCAAGTCAAACTCTTGTAAAAGCAGCACCCATCTAATAAGCCTAGGCTTTTAGCATCTTTCTTTTCCATAAGGTACTTAATAGCAACATGATCAGTATGGATAGTAACTTTTGAATCAACAATATAAGGTCTAAACTTGTCACAAGCAAAAACTACAACTAGAAACTCTTTTTCAGTAGTAGCATAATTCTTTGGAGCCGAATCAGAGTCTTAGTAGCATAATGAATAACATTCAATTTCTTATCTACTCGCTGTCCAAGAACAACACCTACAGCATAATCAGTAGCATCACACATGATTTCAAAAGGTAAATTCCAATCAGGTGGTTCAACAGCAGGAGCAGTAATTAAAGCATTTTTCAAAGTTTCAAAAGCTTCCTTACAATCATCATCAAAAACAAAAGGTACATCTTTTTGGAGAAGATTAGTAAGAGGTTTTGAAATTTAGAGAAATCTTTGATAAACCTTCTATAAAAACCAGCATGACCAAGAATACTACGAATACCTTTGACATCCCTAGGATAGGGCATTTTCTCAATTGCTTCAACTTTAGCTCTATCAACTTCAATACCTCTTTCAGAAATTTTATGTCCAAGAACAATTCCTTCATTAACCATAAAGTGGCATTTCTCCCAATTAAGAACAAGTTAGTTTCCTCACATCTCTGCAAAACTTTATCAAGGTTTCGCAAACAGTTATCAAAAGAATTTCCATAGACGAAAAAATCGTCCATGAATACCTCCACAATCTTTTCACAAAAACCATGAAAAATAGCAGACATGCATCTTTGAAAAGTAGCAGGAGCATTACATAAACTGAAAGGCATACACCTATAAGCATAAGTTCCATAAGGACAAGTGAAAGTAGTTTTCTCTTGATCTTTAGCTCTAACAGCAATTTGTGAAAACCCAGAATAACCATCAAGAAAGCAAAAATGAGTGTTCTTAGATAACCTCTCTAACATTTGATCAATAAAAGGTAAAGGGTAATGATCTTTCTTAGTAACTTATTAACTTTCCGAAAATCAATGCATATTCTATATCCTACAACTACTTTTGAGGGATAAGCTCATCATTATCATTTGGCACAACATTAATTCCTCCTTTCTTAGGAACACAATGCATAGGACTTACCCATTTACTATCAGCAATAGGATAAATAATACCAGCTTCAAGGAGTTTAGATACGTCATTTCTTACCACATCCTTCATTTTAGGAATTAGACGACATTGATGTTCAACAACAGGCTTTGCATCATCTTCCATATTGATGGCCTGTTGGCATATAGAGGGAGAAATCCCTTTTAAATCATCAAGAGTGTATCCAATAGCCCTCGGTGTTTCCTCAATATTTCCAATAATCTTTCTTCTTCAAAGACTGAAAGCTTAGAACTAATATTAACAAGATATGTTTTCTTATCATCAATATAAGCATATTTAAGCTTATCAGGTAAAGGTTTTAAATTGAAAACATGATCCTCTTTTGGTGGTGGCGTGGTACCCAAATCTTCAACAGATAGATTATGTGTAAGATAGGTTGACAAAGGAAATTTTCGTCAAGCTCATTCCTCTCTTCCCTAAAGACTTCACTTTCATGATCCTCCAGGTGTTGCTGCAAAGGATCGTTAGGAGCAAGAGCAATAGATGCAAGTTGTTCAACTCTAAAATCTTCATTAGGTAATTCAGTTTCATAAGGAGTTTTAGCAAATTTTGAGAAATTAAACTCATAAGATTCACCAGCAAATTTAGTGAAGATTTTCTCTTTCTTACAATCTATAACAGCACCACAAGTATTCAAGAAGGGTCTACCAAAAATGATAGGACAAGTTTTATTAGCAGCAGAACCAAGTACCAAAAAGTCAGCAGGATATTTAATCTTACCACATAAAACTTCCACATCTCGAACAATACCAATAGGAGAGATAGTTTCTCCATTAGCTAGCTGAATAACCACATCAATCTCTTCAAGTTCACAAGAACCAATTTCATGCATGATTTCCCTGTAAAGCTCATAAGGAATAGCACAGAAACTTGGACCAATATCACATAAACCATAATAGCAATGATCGCCTATTCTAACAGAAAGCAAGGACACTAGTTTTCCTAGATTTACTAGGATGTGATACAATATTAGAAGCATATTCACAAAGATGATGTGCCATCTTCTACACTTTCAGTTACAAGATCTTTAATTATCGCTACAGAAGGTTCAATAGTTATTTGCTCATCAGGTTCTATAGGTTTCTTTGCACTTTTGTTGACCACACTAGTTATAACAGAATGTTCCTTCACTTTAGCAGGAAAAGGAATTTTTTCAATATAAGCTTCAGGAAGAATGTGATCAACAATATTAACTTCAATACTTCTACCTATAGGCAAATCCGTTTTATCTTTTCTAAGGCTCATGATATTTATTAAAACTCTTCTTAGGCATTTCGAAATAGGAAGAAAAAGCTTTATAAAAATTTGCAACAACTTGAGAGTCAAGACCATAAACAACACTCATATTTTGAAATTTGTCAGTACCCATAAAAGTTTTAATGCATTCATAATCATACTTTATACCTGACTCTCTACCTTTGTCGTTCTCCCATCCTTCAGTATTCTCCTGAATCCGGTCAAGAAGGTATGGTTTAAACTCTTCTTTATTGTGTGTGAACGATCCAGATCATCCAGCAAAGTTTTATCTTGAAAAGAGAGCCTTGCATATAAATTATCAATAATGCATTACCAGGAAGCTCATGGATGGAACATTTGAGCATTAATGACTTCAATCTCCCACACGCTTGGGCAATACTCTCTCCATCATGAGGCCAGAAATTATATATAAGATTCCGATCTTGGTGAATTTCACTTGGAGGATAGAATTTAGAATAAAATAAGGCACAATTTCCTCCCAACTAAGAGAACGACCATTTTTCAGCAGTTTGTACCATTTTGCAGCCCTACCAATCAGTGATATAGAGAATAGTTTCTTCTTAACTTCATCCATTGAAATACCTGCACACTTGAATTAATTCATGTAAAAACAGCAAATGATCTCCAGGATGGACAGTTCCATCCCCTTCATAACGGTTATTCGTAACACGTTCAATAATTTTCATAGGTATTTATATAGCATAACCTGCTCAGCTCGCGCCTCATCTACTACCTTTACAGTAGTAGTAGATTTTCCAAATAGGAATTCAAGATAAGACCTCTCCATAATAAAATATAGCAGCAGGCAGAAATAAAAACAACATGTACAGTAAATGTTTCCCTTACCAGTTCCACTTACCAATAGCGCTTCACTCCCCGGCAACAGCGCCAGAAAATAGTCTTGATGACCCACAAGTATAGGGGGTGTATCGTAGTACTTTCGATAAATAAGAGTGTCGAACCCAACGAGGATCAGAAGGTGTTGACAAGCAGTTTTGATGAAGGATTTACTGTAAATACTCAGAGACAAGTTTTTAGGGGTTTTTGATATAGCAGATAAATAAAATACAAATAAATAGAATGCAGTAATAATAATTGCAGCGAGTGGCCCAATCCTTTCTACAGAAAAGGACAAGCCAGTAGGTTTACTTATGATGACCAAACGTTCTTGAGGACACGGGAATTTAGTCTAGTGCTTTCGCTTCATATAGTTGATTAATCTTCATTGTTTTGATATGTGTTGTGTCGGTGAACCTTGCTAATGCACCGCCCTTCCTAGGACTAATGCATACTTGTGATTATACCCCTTGCAAGCATTCACAAATACAAGAAAGTAATTAAGATAAATCTAACCACAGCCTTAAACACTGAGATCCTGATATCCCTCATGCATCGATATACCAACGGGGGCTCAGGTTGCTGTCACTCCGGCAACCCCACAATTAATAAACGAATACACAATGCATTCCCCTAGGCCCATAAAGGTGAAGTGTCATGTAGTCGACGTTCGCATGACACCACTAGAAGAATAACACCACAACTTAAATATCAAACCATTAAATATTACTCAACATAATTCACTACTAACTTTAGACTTCTCCCATGTCCTCAAGAACTTAACGAACTACTCACAAGACATCATATAGATCATGATCAGAGGTGATATAATGATGAATAACAATCTGGACATAAACCTTAATTCAACGGTTTCACTCAATAGCATCAACCACAAGTAGTAATCAACACCGGGAAAGTTTCCCCTAAGAAATACACAAGATTCAACTCTAGATGTTACAGCGGAACGGAGTGGAGCGGTGGAGATGATGGTGTCGGCGGTGGAGATGATGGTGATGATGATCCCAATGAAGTCCAGCTCGATGACGGTGACGATGGCGATGATTTCCCCCCTCAGGGAAGAAATTTCCCCTACAGATTTCTCCCTGCCGGAGAGCTTTTCTCTCTCTGGTGTTTTCCACCTCGTGGAGGTGGGGAATATTTCCTCGATGATCCTCCTCGTGTTAGGGTTTCCAAGGGATGAAGTAAGCGAAGGGGCGTCGGTTGAGGTGGGCCTGGGCTACCTCCCCACGTGGCGGCGCGCCAGGCTAGGGGGCCGCGCCATGCATGGTATGGGGAGGGCTCATGGTGGCCCACCTTGGCCACCCCTTTTGGCTCCCTCCGGCATCTGACAAAATAGGAGGTTCTGTATAATTTCCGTCAATTGTTGATCTTCAGAACTACTGTATCTTGACGGTGCTTTTTCCAGCAGAATCCTGACTCCGGTGATTAATTCTCCAATTATCATGAAACATGCAAAATAGGTAAAATAACATAAGTATCATCTCTAATTATGAAATATATCAACGAATAACAGTAAATTATGATATAAAATAGTGATGCAAAATGGACGTATCATCGCCCGAGCGCGTCGCCGTCATCGGCCCTGGCCGACAGCCGGGGCTAGGCTTTCGCCCGGCGATGTGTCGCAAAACCGACCGACCGCCCGACAGGGACCGACCAGACCATCATCTCCGCTTGCTGGAACCACCGTGACACCTCATATCACGGCAGGGAGCATGTCGACCACGGACGACCCCCGCCGCCCCGACTTTCCTCGTCCCTGGCCTCGCCCCTGCCACAGCAAGGGGCGCAACACCGCCGCCCTCACCTCCTCAACGCCGGAGAAGCTGCACCCAGCGCCGGCCCTCGCGGCGCAGATGTGGCACGCACAGGCCCATCCCACCTGGCACTGCCGCCTAGCACGCCTCTCGGCCGTGCCTCGCGCCGCACGCCCGCTCCTCCGCCGCGGGGCCACAACCAAGCGCATGCCCGCGCCGCTGCAGCCCCGGCGAAGCCGGCCCTCCACCCGCGTGGCCGGGCCCGCTCCGCCCCGCAACCGGGCACAAGGGCCCCGGATCCGCCACCCCGCATCCGCTGCGGTCCTCGAGCCGCCGCTCCGGCTTGCCAACACCGGCGAGGCGTCGTCGCCGCCCCAGTCGGGGCCGACGCCTACCAGCGCGAGGACAGCGAGAGAAACAACCCCCCGGCGTCAGTTATGTGACGGCGGGGAGGCCGCCACCGCCGTGGCGCGGAGGCTGGCGGCGGCAGCGGCGGGGAGAGGTGGGGAGGGGGAAGGGTGGCGACGGCGCGGCGGTAGCCCCCGGTGCCGCCTGGGAGTGACACAGAGGGGTCGGGGGAAGGAAAGGGGATGAAATTTCAAACGTAGGAGTATTTCAGCCTCACTTACATGGGCAACGCTAAGTTCTACCTCCTTGAGAACGTGACGCGCGAGGGCTACGACATTGACACCAACAACATGCTGATGATGCTGCTTCGCCTGGCAACCTTCCGCGTCGAGCGTCGGTGTGACCGTGAGCTTCGGGCGGTGAACATGCGCACCATGATTTACAGGTGGCCTAACTGGGAGAGAGAAAGCCATCCACCTACTTTTCTGGGTTACCCAAGATGATTAGCACCTATACAAAGCTGGACCTAGTGCATGTTAATTCCTTTGGCACATTGAAATAAAAGTTAGCTAGTGGAAGGGCGGGAGATGACGGTCATAGAAGCCGTGTATAATAATGGCAAGCAATTTCTTGAAAAAAACTCCATTGGCACATCATCGTTTGTCTTTTCCGTGCCAACCACAGTGGCACAAATTGTTTTGAATAGTTTATTTTTATTATTGAGAACGGTATGATTTGAAGATGATTAATCGAGGTTGTGTACGCGTGGGCACTGTCAATGTGGGTAGCAAATGAGACACCAGATTTATACAGTTTGAGACGCGGGAAACATCGTCCGGTAATATCCCTACGTGATGTTTGTGTCAAGATCTTATTCCGTATGTGCATGGTGTGGTATTTGCCGTATGAGGCGGCTCCTCTCCTGTCTTGTCTGTGTGTATTGACCGTGCCCTTATGGGTCACCTTGCCCTTCTTATATAGGTGGAAGCAGACGGCTTACATGTAGAGTCTTAATTGGATATCAACTAATCTCCTTCTGTTACAAGTCGGCAAGGTGTTGTGGCGGCATGCAGGGCCACCTCTTGATGGGACACAACCACCCTTCATGTGGGTACCCGTGCCCCATATCCAGGACACACATAGTACATTCGAGTTTCAATAGCATATTCGAATTTAGACACAACAACCTCTAAAGAGACACTTTGATCACCAATGTGTGTAAATGCGGGATATACTAATATTAATTTTATTTAACAGCGTTGGTAATGGAAACTTAATAATTTCGAGGCAATCCAAATCCTTAAAACTACTTATGTTTACCCTCAAACGGGTTTGTAGTATTTTTGTGGGGTATTTAGTAATGATTGTCTCACATAAAATTGTGGGGCACCACATTTCGTTAGAAAACTCATGGGGAGTACTCTGATGTTTTAAGTCACTAGAACTTGGTTTCATGAAAACTACTACCTCCGTGTCAATTAATAAGGTGCACACGCATTCCAAGATGAAGTTTGACCGAAAATTTTGAGCATAAATATGTTGATTATAGTCTACATAATTAGTATCATTGGATTCATATTGAAAAACACTTTCTAATGATGATACTTTTCTACCAATAATATTTATATGTTTGGAGTAATATCATCTTCTTCCACCCCAAGCTAGCTCGAGTTCATCACCATTTCTCCTCCATTTTCCTCTCTCCCACTCAAATTAATCCCCATTTTTTTGCACCATTTGAGAGGATTGAAGGCACCCCATCTATTCAAAGGTTAGCAACATCGTTCTTTCCTCCGGCGTTACAACTTTAGCTAATTTCGTTGCTAGTTTAGCTCATTTCAATTTTGTAATGCTAGCAAGGTGTTTGATGAAATGCCAAAGCTAGAAAGTGCATTTGTATTTTGAGCTCAAATTAATTTATTATTTGTGGATTTTAGTGTTGTCCCCGTCTTCACCGCCGTCGATAGCCCGCGTCGTCCCGTCACCGGCACCACTTCGGTGAGCCTCTTTTTTATCTTTTATTTTTAAAACATATATATACTTGTATGATTTAAATGCATAGTTATTTCTTGTATAATTTCTTATGTTTTTCTATACGTATAGTGTCATGGTTTTGATATCCGTCCCCGTCGGCCCTCGTCCGGTCTATGATTCAGATGTGGTATATTTTCATAATTAACTATTTGGTTTGTTTCGTGTTTATCACAATCATGCCCGACCAACTTGACATAGATAAATTTTTATCTAGGAGGTAGTTGAACCGGAAATTCCAACCGACCCAATTGTCGAGTTTTTTAAAAAAGAAAACGACGATTTCAAAGCAAAATTGAAGATAAGTGAAGATCTTCGTCTCCAATGCCTAGACGAGAAGATGGAATTGGACTTGAAGATTGCCGAGATCGTTGATGTTCACGGGCTCGAGATTGCAGACATCGTTGATGCTCATGGGGTCGAGATTGCCGACATCGTCGCTGCTCACGAGAAGAAGATGGATGCAATGCGCTTGAAGCTTAAAAAGATTAGAAATTATGCCATTAGTCAAGAGGCTTGGTATCATTATGTTGTTGGTTCAATAGTTACCTTAGTTGCGATTCTGATCGCATTTGTTGTTGGATTGAAATTATTTAGTTAGTTGTATGTTAGTTTCAATTGATGTATGTTTCGTGAGAACTACGTATTACAATCATGCACTACTATTAATTAATTTGGCCAGTATTATATATTCATGATGTAGTACTGTAATGGTTTTTGATATATTTATATAATGCAGATGAGCCGGCAATGGATGTACATTGACCACCGCAGTGTCGACTATATCAATGGCATGCATAGTTTTCTCAAGGTGGCTAATAAAAACAAGCCGTCGAGTGGTTTTATTTCTTGTCCATGTAGTGTCTGCAAGAATAAGCGGGAGTACTCTAACACAGACCGCATTCACTTCCACCTGATAACTTCTGGTTTCATGCCCGGCTATAATTGTTGGACCAAGCACGGAGAAAAAGGCGTTATGATGGAAGAAAATGAAGAGGAAGAGGATAACGACAACTATCCTACGTTCAATGAAGCCTGTGATACTCCAATGGGGGAAGACACTGCTGAAGAAGAGCCCAATGATGATGAGCCCAATGATGATTTTGGCCGGGCCATTCATGATGCACGGATAAACAGCGGAAGTGAAAACGAGAGGTCGAAGTTGGATAGCATGTTAGAGGATCACAAAAAATTGTTGTACCAAAATTGCGAAGATGGCCAGAAGAAGCTTGGTACCACGCTGGAATTGCTGCAATGGAAGGCAGCGAATGGTACAACTGACAGAGGATTTGAGAATTTGCTGAAAATAATAAAGAAGATGCTTCCAAGGGATAACGTACTGCCCCCCAGTACGTACGAAGCAAAGAAGATTGTGTGCCCTCTAGGATTAGAGGTGCAGAAGATACATGCATGCATCAATGATTGCATCCTCTATCGCGGTGAGAAGTACGAGCATTTGAATGCGTGCCCGATATGCGGTGCGTTGCGGTACAAGATAAGGCGAGATGACCCTGGTGATGTTGACGGCGATCCGTGTCCCAGGAAGAGGGTTCCTGCCAAGGTGATGTGGTATGCTCCTATAATACCACGGTTGAAACGTTTGTTCCGAAACAAAGAGCATGCAAAGTTGTTACGATGGCACAAAGAAGACCGTAAGAAAGACATCATGCTGAGACACCCCGCTGATGGGTCGCAGTGGCGAAAAATCGACAGGACCTTCAAGACGTTTGCAGATGACGCTAGGAATATAAGATTTGGTCTAAGTACAGATGGCTTTAATCCTTTCGGGGAACAAAGCTCCAGTCATAGCACCTGGCCTGTGACTCTATGTATGTATAACCTTCCTCCTTGGTTGTGCATGAAGCGGAAGTTTATTATGATGCCGGTGCTCATCCAAGGTCCGAAGCAACCCGTCAACGACATTGATGTGTACCTAAGGCCATTGATTGAAGAACTTTTAGAGTTGTGGAGTGACGAAGGGGTACGTGTGTGGGATGAGCACAAATAAGAGCCATTTGACCTACGAGCGTTGTTGTTTGTAACCATCAATGATTGGCCTGCTCTTAGTAACATTTCAGGACAGTCAAACAAGGGATACAATGCTTGCACGCACTGTCTAGATAAGACTGAAAGTATATATGTAGGCAACAAGAATATGTACCCAGGTCATCGTCGATTTCTTCCACCTGAGCATCCCGTAAGAAAGAAAGGCAAGCGTTTCAAATGTGAGGTTGATAACCGGACGAAGCCTACCTGCCCTGATGGTGATGCTATATATGAGATGGTCAAGGATTTAGAAGTAATCTTTGGAAAGGGTCCTGGCAGTCTATCTGTTCCGAAAGACGCTAACAAGCGCGTACCCTTGTGGAAAAAGAAATCTATATTTTGGGAGTTACCCTATTGGAAAATCCTAGAGGTTCGCTCTGCAATCGACGTGATGCACGTGACAAAAATCTTTGCGTGAACCTGCTAAGCTTCTTGGGTGTGTATGGGAAGACGAAAGATACACCGGATGCACGACTGAACCATCAACATATGCACGAGAAGACGAAAGACGACCACCTTAATCCAGAGAAGTATCAAGGTCCTGCCAACTACGCTCTTACCAGAGAAGAGAAGGAGATCTTTTTTGAAGTCCTGAACAGTATCAAGGTCCCGTCTGGCTTCTCGTCGAATGTGAAGGGAATAATTAACATGGCAAAGAAAAAGTTCCAAAACCTGAAGTCTCATGACTGCCATGTGATTATGGCACAATTACTACCGGTTGCATTGAGGGGGCTTCTACCGGAAAATGTTCGACTACCCATTGTGAAGCTATGTTCATTCCTCAATGCAATTTCTCAGAAGGTGATCAATCCATTGACTCTAGGAACTTTACAGAAGGATGTTGTTTAGTGTCTTGTCAGCTTCGAGTTGGTGTTCCCACCATCCTTCTTCAATATTATGACGCACCTCATAGTTCACCTAGTCGAAGAGATTCAAGTTCTCGGTCCTGTATTTCTACACAACATGTTTCCCTTCGAGAGGTTCATGGGAGTCTTAAAGAAATACGTTCATAACCGTCCTAGGCCTGAAGGAAGCATCTCCAAGGGTTATGGAACAGAGAGGTCATTGAGTTTTGCGTTGACTTTATTCCTGACATTAACCCGGTCGGTGTTCCTCAATCGCGCCATGAGGGGAGATTGCGTGGAAAAGGAACACTAGGAAAGAAACAAATATTTTCTGACTGGGATTCTTTCAATCGAGCACACTACACAGTTCTACATAATTCGAGCTTGGTGGCTCCGTATATCGAGGAACACAAGAATACTTTATGCTCATTAATGGCTGAAGAATGCATTGAAAAAGAACACTTGAAGACTTTCTGCGGGTGGTTGCACACACGTCTCATTAATGACAACACTGTTGAAGAACAGCTAAACTTGTTGGCCAGAGGACCATCTTCGACTATATTGGCTTTTCAAGGGTACGAGATAAATGGGAATACATTTTACACGGCCGACCAAGATAAAAAGAGCACCAACCAAAACAGTGGTGTCCGCTTTGATGCATCAAACAACAATGGGACAAAGGACACATATTATGGGTACATAGAGCAGATATGGGAACTTGACTACGGACCTTCTTTCAAGGTACCTTTGTTCCGGTGCAAATGGTACAACCTGGATGGTGGGGTAAACGTAGACCCTTAGTACGGAATGACTACAGTGGATCTCAAGAATTTTGGGTACGACAACGAACCATTCGTACTAGCCAAAGACGTGGCTAGATTTTCTATGTGAAGGACATGTCTTCCAGACCAAAAAAAAAAAATAAGCAAGCGAAGACATCATATGATGAGCCAAAGCGTCACATAGTTCTTTCAGGGAAAAGAACTATCGTGGGAGTGGAGGACAAGACAGACATGTCAGAAGATTACAACAATTTTGAAGAAATCCGGCCCTTCGCAGTGAAAATTGACCCAAGTCTCGCGTTAAATGGATAAGCTTGTCGATGGCTACGGCGCAATCAGAAGAAAGTGACGGGTAGAAAGTAGAAGAAGATTGTGTAATAATGTATTAAACCTTTTATCTAACTGTGTTCTGAAAACTCAGAAGAGAGATCAAATGCACTGTTGGACGTATGACGTGAATCCGAATGCTTTGATTACACAAGAAGTAGACACTGAGTGTCGAACATGTCCAGGAGGGGGGCTATTTATAGGGTTACAAATTGATGTGGTCCAATGTCTGGTCAGCTTCGAGTTGTTGTTCCCGCCATCCTTCTTCGAGTTGTTGTTCCCACCATCCTTCTTCAACTGACCCAAGCATCCTGTTAAATGATGAAGATTCTCCATGGCTACGGCTCAGAAGAAAACAGAAACAATAGTTGGTGATGTTGGTGATGTGTAATAATGTATTAAACCTTTTATGTAATGCATTCTATGGAATGTATAAACCATTATGTAAGGAGCATGTCTAAGAAGCTTCAATCAGCTGCAGTTTTACCAACACAATCTCTGCATTCTCCAAGTGATAGAACAAAACATACGGTTTCCCCTGCCTACCTTCTCCAGTGGCCACTCTGACCGGCAAATCGGCAAATCATCGCGTGGTCGTGAGACGGCAAATCGGCCTTCGATCCAAACAGCGGCAAGACTTCTCTGATGATTTGCAACAAGTGTTGGGGATGTTGCTAATCATCAGAGAGTCTTGCCGCTGCTTGGATCCGACCGAGGGGAGGGTTCACCTTCAGCCTCCGCTCTAGGAACTCCTGCCTCTCAGAAAACTTGCTCTCTGCTACCCGTGTGCTGCCAAAATGAACTACAATGAGTAGACACTGAGTGCTGAACATGTCCGGGAGGGGGGCTATATATAGGGTACGTGTGCTTCTTTAGTCCCGGTTGGTAACACACCTCTGATCCAACGTCGTGATACTGCTGATCCAACAGCTCACAATCCCTCAAAAGAAACACACCTCTGATCCAACGCCTCACAAGCGCTAGAAAGAAACACACGATCCGTGTGCTTCTTTAGTCCCGGTTGGTAACACCAACCGGGACTAAAGTCGGGCTCACCCTGATCCAACGGTTCACAAGCGCTTTAAAGAAACACACGATCCGTGTGCTTCTTTAGTCCCGGTTCGTGAGTATAACCGGGACCAAAGGCGGGCTGTGCATGCAGGACTCGTGTCCTTCCCCATCTCTGCCCCCTGCCCACGTGTCAGCACAACCCTTTGCATGTGGCCTCCCCAGCGCTGCCATGGATGTCTATATATTGTTGTCGATGGGATAAACCCTAATTCATCATTCCTTGCAACGAACCCATCGTCTACACGAGATGGATCCACCACGCCCGCCGCAGCGCCTTCTGGATGAGGTCGAGCGTAAGGAGAATGTGTATTTCATGTAAAATACAAAATAAAAACAAGGGAAAAAAAAGGAAAAAAGGCCTTTCATGTAAGGAGAATGTGTATTTCCAATGTGTATTGTCAAGAAGCTACAAATCAGCATTTCCAAGCAATTTTATAGATGGAATTTTATAGATGGATTTTATAGATGATAATATTATGCATTTTGAAATAATATTGTGTGCATTTTGCAGAAACTATGGATCCACCGGCATTATTTTATGAAACAGAAAATGGTTTTGAATTAATTATTCAAATTCAAACACTTTTCATGTTGGATCCATCACGCCCGCCGCTGTTAAACTAGGCAAAGCGCCCGTGCTTCGCTACGGGGGAAAAAACCGAGTTTGAGTTTGGATTTAAATTCCCTAACGAATTATTTGTGAATCATTTTAGAAGGGAATAAAATGGTAATGGATTAATTAGGTCGTTAAATCATTATTAAGCGGTGGCAGTGGCTGTAGTTACCATCGTACGCAGGGGCAAAACCGGAAAAAAATGACGGACGAAGGAAACAAGGAGAAGCGATGCTCTCTTTATTATTAGGTAGAGATTTTAAAAAGAAACTAAAAAAACAATTCAAAAACATGTAAAAGATAAACAGAACTACAAAAAAAATTAAATCAATAGATATAAAAGAAAAAGAAAACAGAAATAGAAACAAGAAAAGGAAACAAGAAAAAAAGGCCTTTCATCCCGGTTGGTAACACCAACCGGGACCAAAGGTCTGTCTGGGCGCGAGACAGGCCTTTGGTCCCGGTTGGTGTTACCAACCGGGATGAAAGGGTCAACCATCCCGGTTCGTGGCTGGAACCGGGATGAAAGGTGCGTTGCGCGTCGATTTGGGTGGTTTCGCCCCCAAATTTTCCACAAGTCCTCGATTTCGACCTCCTCTGCCCTCCCGTGGCGCCGCCGCTGCCCTGAGGTGCTGCTCGCCCTCCTGTGCCGCCGCCGTCGATCCGTGCTACTGCATCGTCGCCGCCGTCGTGTGCCGTCCCATCCCCTGGCGCGGGCTGCCTCTGGCCGTGCTGCATCGGCCCGTCGTCGCCCCTCCCCGACGCCGCGCGTGTCCCCTGCCGTCGCCGCCCTTCGTCGTCGCCCGCTGCCACCGCGGTCGTGCCCTCGTCGACGCTGCGTCCCCGCCACCTCCCCTTCCTTGCCCCACCACCTCCGTGCCCCTCCCCGACGCCGTGTCCCCTGCGGTCGCCGTCGTCGTCGCCCGCCGCCACCGCCGCTTCGAAGTGCGCTGCCCCGACGCCGTGCGCCTCCCCTGCCTCGCCTGCCGCCGTCGCCCTGCCCTCACCTGCCCTGGGCTGCCCTGCCGCCTCCTCCCCTGCGTCGCTCTCCATCGTCACGCCATCGGCCGTAGCCTCGAGGTGAGCTTTTTTATATTTTTGTTGATTTTGGTACTGTTTTAGCTAGTGTATTATTGTTAGATTTTGCAACGAATATAGCAAATATAGCAATGAATTTTGCTATGAATTTGCTATGAATTTTGCTTTGGTAAAATTTGCTATGAATTTTGTTATGAATTTGATCCAAATCATTGATCTAGGTGTTATATATGAATTGATTAAGTTGCTACATATATTTGAATTGATCTAAGTTAGTAAAATCATTGATCAAAATCATTCATGTGTATATTAAAATTGCTATAAATTTTAGATGTGTAGATTATAATTGCTATGAATTTTAGATGTGTAGATTAAAATTGCTATGAATTTTAGATGTGTAGATTAAAATTGCTATAAATTTTAGATGTGTAGATTATAATTGATATGAATTTTAGATGTGTAGATTAAAATTGCCATGAATTTTAGATGTGTAGATTACAATTGCTATGAATTTTAGATGTGTAGATTAAAATTGCTATGAATTTTAGATGTGTAGATTACAATTGCTATGAATTTTGGATGTGTAGATTAAAATTGCTATGAATTTTGGTGTCATTTAATTAGAAAAAATGGAGATTCATGTGGAGATTACTTAAACATCAAAATTGTAGAGATTATTTGTTATTTGTTCATATTGTGCCATTTTGAATTAGGGCCATTTTAAATCATGTAATAAAATTATTTGTTCTTTGTCATCTTAAATAATTTGTTCTTTGAATTAGTGTCATCTTAAATTTATTTGTATTCTTGTTACAAAATTGATTGCAGGCACATTAAGTGACCCATGGATCCAAATTGTCCGGACGACTTCGGCATTGACGAGGAGCGTGGAGAGCCATTGGATCCACTTTTTCCGGGCGCCGGCGCTAGAGACGAGGAGCGTGAAGAGCGAATGTGTATGATTATAGCAGGACGTGCAGCCGCGCCTGTCGGTGAAGAAGACGATGTGGCTAATTTAGAGGAATTCAGCTCCCAATTTCTCAATGACTCCGGTGAGGGAGCTGAGGAAGTAGAAATTTGTGTAGAGAAGGAACTGGTAGTAACAAACTCAGGCGAGGTATATATATTAATTAAGCCTCTGTTGATCGATGACATAGCTTAATTATTTGATCCTGCGGTTATTAACGAATCTTTTTTTCTTTTAGCCCTCTGGAACAAGCAAATCATCTGCATCTAGAGGGTCGAAAGGGTCGAAAGCCATGAAGCCTCGAGGCCCGTCGAAGCCGATGAAGGAGGGTCAAAGGGTAGTGATCGACATAGTTGATGTTACTGGCCAACCAATGCAACCCTTAGAGTGCCGCCGCAAATTTATAAACCAATGCGGAGTTTTTGTTAGGGACATGATACCGATCACATGTCAAGAATGGCATCCGCGGAAGGACAGGAGCAAGACTTGGACTTATGTCGACGACAAAACAAAAGATTTGTTTTGGGAGAAGCTCTTGACAAAGGTCACCCTGCCTCCAGAAGTGACAGAAAACAAGAAGTGGATGGAGAAAGTCAAGGAGTGGACTCTTGGCAAGGCTGCCGAACAGTTCCGAACCCACAAGAAAAATATATGGAAAGATTATTGTGAAGAGAAGGAAAAAGATCCTGAATACACTCCAGTATTCACCGGAGCACAAGTGAAGCTAAACGACCAGTGGCCCTTATTTAAAGAGCAAAGAGAATCGGAGGCCGCTGTGGCCCGATCGGAAAGAAACAAGTTAAATGCTGCGAAGAAGGAATATCACCACACTTTGGGTCCAGGTGGCTACAAGGCTGCCGTGCCTAAGTGGGAAGCATTTGAAGCAAAACTGCTTGATGAGGGGAAGATTCCACAGACAGCGGGCTGGCCCGATAGGTCTAAATTTTGGTTGTTCGCGCATGGCGCTGGGTTGGACCCTGACACAGGGAAGATTGTTGCTCAGGGAAAATGGGAGGCAAAGATTAGGTTTATAACCACAGAACTTGAGAAAGCAATAGAGAAAGTTTGAAATGGAACCTACAAGGTCGACAGAGAGAAAGACGAGCTGTCACTCGCACTCGGGAATCCTGAAAAAGTTGGACGAGTACGAGGTTATGGATACGGAGTTACTTGGGCACAAGGTTTTCCGGCAGACGCTCACACTTATAGAAGCCGTCAGAGAAAGAAAAAGGAGGAGAGCGACCGGTTATCGGCATTGGAACGCAAGGTGCATCAGCTGGAGCAAAGTCAGCAAAAGGAATCTCGTGTGCAGCTAGAAAGTCCAGAAGTCGAAGCCGCCCCATCTGATCAGCGGAAAAGCAGTGTGGTTCCACGCAGTTAGAACATTCTGAACTTGAAGCGCCGCCGACTCGATACCCCGTGGATGATATCACGGAGAAGACAGAATGCGAGCTACATATGGCAATGAGCAACTTGTCCTTCAAGGTGGCGGTCGGCTATGCTTTACCGAATGAACCTAGAGCAAGGTACCATCTCGGCGGGATTCCAGCTGGCTATGCTCGTGTCGGGGTGGATGACATTGTGCCGTTATATGCTAATCTAAATCTTGACATTCCTGGAGGTGACGGCGAGAGGACACTAGGAGATGCCAAGAAGTCCATCGTTCTGTGGCCAAAGAAATACATCTTGTTTCCAAACTTGCCGCCGCCAAGGCCACCGACTCCTCCAAGTAGCAACCCCCCACCTCAAGATCCACCCTCCCCACGTCATGATCCATCCCCCCCACCTCAAGATCCTCCCTCCCCACGTCATGATCCATCCCCTGCACCACCACCTCAAGATCCATTCCCCCCACCTCAAGATGCATCCTCGCCACCTCGTGACGACTGTCGGGAGCCCAGCGCGAGTCCATCCCCACCACCTCAAGAGAGAGTGCGCTCTGTTTCACGGAAACTAAAGTTCCCATCGAAATATACAGAGAGGTGCGCTTTAAACTTCCCGCGTGAAAGTCGAGAGGAACGCGAGTTGCTAAAGCCTCTTCCAAAGAGATCTTACGACTTGACTCCAGAGGAACTCGAGAAGGCGGTGGAAGAGGAATATGAGAAAAGCAAATTGGAATCGAAACGGCGCAAACAGAAGACGGTAATAGCATCGGGAAAAGTGGCACAATTTCTGAAAAATCTATCGACTGGGCCGGCACGGCAGCCTGTTCCGCTAGGCGACTATGATCGTACCATTGCCAAGTTAATTAGAGAACATAATTTGCAGGAGAAGGAGGCATATCACCAAAAGAAGGAGCAGCAGAAGATGGCAGCTCAAAAGGCCGAGCAGGAGAAGGAGGCTGCTTTTCGCCAAAAGGTGGGAGCTAATAAGAAATGCGGGAAACAAGTGGCCCAGCTCGGAGAACAGGCAAACCAGTTGGTCCCCGCGTTCAAAGTGGTGTCCGATAAGGAAGTACAGCAAGACACAATTCGCATAGAAACCCCCAAAGAGTATGTGTATGCATGGCAATATGCTTACGGGAAGCCCTTGGTCAGACCTGAGATGGTCAAATCTCTGCCGACACAATTGCGATGTTTGCATGAGTGGTACGAGGGAGCCGTAAAGGGGGGGCATGAGTATTTCCACGTTAAATATACGAAAGACCATTACTTAGAGGATAACGCGATGTATGTGCCGTTTGATGAAATATTTCAGTTATTCAATCAAGACTCCCTCGACAAAGCCATCATCAGCTGCTATTGTTTGTAAGTGATTTATTTGTGCAATTTAATTAAGTCTCTATCCCAGCTCGTTCGTTGCCAATTATCTAACTTTATTCTTTACGCTATTATATATGCAGAATGAAGATGGTCGAATGCAGAGATAACGGAATCTATAGTTTTGGGTTCATGGACCCATATTGGATTCATGAAGTAACCCTAAGGAACCATCCCGAGGACACCGAGCATTACATTCTCCAATATCTAGTGAAACACAATACATGTGCAGATATACTTCTTCCTTACAACTTCAGGTGAGTGTTACCGTACCTTCTACACATTCTACTTTGCTTACTTGATGTTTAGTGTAACTCATGGACATATAAATGTGTGAAGCAACCATTGGATTCTGGTAGACATTAGACCTGAACAAGCATGCGTTCAAGTCCTGGACTCGTTAAGGAAAGATATGGACGATTATATCAACTTGCAAGCAATGTTCCAGAGGTAACTTCAGTCATTATCGCTCTATATCGATCTCTTTCGTTCGTTCTCAAGTCCTTTGATTTTTTTTTTGCCGGCCAGGGTTTGGGAAAAGTTCATTACCGAGATTCGTGGGACTTGGAAACCGCACCTGTTTTGGTATGATACCAAGGTAAGTAGTAGTACTATATATATATATATGTCCGCGCAACTTTTAAATTCTAGTTTCAGCACCATTATCATGCTTGATTGTTATTTTGATTAAATTATATTCTTTGTAAAGTGGTGTCTGAGGCAGGCACAAGGGAATAATTTATGTGGATATTATGTTTGCGAGTACATACGATCTTTTGTTCATCAGCGGGATAGAAAGCTCAGAACAGCAGAGGTCTGCATACACTCTCGGCAATAACTTCATTACCATATTTGTGTTCATTTCCATTTTCACATTTTCTAATGATTTCACATTTTCTTATTGATCTAGATGGAACGGGAGAAGGACAAGCTCATACCAACGAAGCGCCTTATAGCAATTCAAGAGGAATTGGCAGGATTTTTGAACAAGCAGGTCCTGAAGAAATCCGGAGAATTTTATCACCCTAGTAATTATTTTCTGTAATTGACGTTATCTCGACGTGAGAAAAGTGATGTCGGTGTGTCACTTATATATGTATGCATCAAAACGTATGTGTGTGACTTATATATGTATGCATCACGCATGGCATCGGTAGTGTCAACTTTATGTGTGTGACTTTGTATGCGCAACGTGATCTTAATTAATAGGAAATAATTAAATGGAAAACAAAAAATCGAAAACCCTAAAAAATAAGCAAATAAAATACAAAAGATGAAAAGGCTTTGATCCCGGTTGGTAATACAAACCGGGACCAAAGCCTCCCCGCCCTGCGCGCCCAGCGCACCCCCACGTGGAGGACCATCAATCCCGGGTCATGGACACCCGGGATAAAAGCCCCCCCCCCCCCCCCCCTAGTCCCGACCCCGTAATCCCGGTTGGAAAACCGGGACCAAAGGTCCTCTGGACCCGGGATTGATACCCACTTTTCCACTAGTGACCGCTAGTATTCCATAATGTCTAATCGAAGTGGGAGTTGAGTGGATCATAACATTGAAGGCTAGTACAGCATCTCTTGTGTGAGGTTTAAGCGGCGCACACGAGTGCGGAGGTGCATGGTAATATGAATATCTTTTTCTTAGTGCAAACGGAAACATCTTTAGTTCTTATCTTGTTTGTTTTGAAAAAAGTCCGCAGTCGAGGCAGCAGGAGAACGCTGCTTATGATATATGGTTGCTCATGCCATAGCTGTTGTACAAAACAAGGTTCTTTTGTTCTTATTTTGTGCTCCGGTCAATTGTTTGCTTGTCCGAGATCCCCATTTGTTCATATGTTCATGTCTACATTTTTATTAAAGTTACTCCCTTCATCCCAAAATATAAGGCACGCTATTTTTTTGCTAGTCTTCGCTGCTAGTCTAGAATGTATAAATGATATCCTTCGAATCACGTTGCAAAATTCTTTCATTTTATATATTTCTATAATAATATTATGGTCGTATTATAAGTATAAATTATGGTCAAAGTGGACGTCTTTGACCAGCAAAATTAAAGCGTGTCTTGTATTTTGGAATGGAGGGAGTATGTGTCATCTAACTGCCGTGTCTCAAGGCCAGTGGGTTACCGCTAGGGGTCCGGCCGGCCGACGATCCGATCGGCCGAGCTGGCAATCAACTAAGGGCCTCTTTGGATTGCAGGATTTTGAAAATGTAGGAATAGGAAAAACGTATAATTGAAATGTCATGTAAACTGGATTCCTATAGGATTTTGAAACGCAAGAATTTTGCAACGGGTGTCTTTGGATCATGCAAATTGAACACAGGAATTTGAAGAATTGATGAGAGAGAGTAGATAGAGATAGAGTAAAACTTCATTGGAGTTCGCCTAGGAAAATTAAAATGAGGTTTAAGCTCATGTAGAGAATCCTATGTAATTAGGATAATAGGAATTGATTCCATATGAATTTGATGGTCCCAATCCTATGATGCAAAGGGCCTCCATAAAAAACATTCCTTAGGATTCAAACCCTCCAAAGTTTTCATGGAAATCCTACAATCCAAAGAGGGCCTAAACCACGCACTATCGACCACGATCGCAGTCAAGTTGCTCTAGTTATGTGACCAAAATATTATGTACTTTACCGAACTGCTTGAGTTTTTGTTTATCATCGGTTTTTTGGGGTCATCACATTTTTTTTGTTACGCTACGTTTCTACTACGTTGCAGGGCAGCATTGCTAGTTTACGCACGCGTGAGTGATCACGCGGTTCCCGACCAGCGCACGTGGCCGTTCTGACGCCTCCGTGGCCGAAGACGAGCTCAGCCCTGCCTCATCCGGTGACCTAACCGTCTGACTCTGTCGCCCGCGGCCTGCAGCGAGTCAGGACGTCTCGCTCGCTCATATCTTTCGCGCTGGAGTGCATGTAGATCTCAGCCCTGCCTCATCCGGTGGCCTAACCGTCTGACTTTGTCGCCCGCGACCTGCAGCGAGTCAGGACGTGCTCGCTCATATCTTTCGCGCTGGAGTGCATGTAGATCTCCCTAGCGAGAAACCATTGAGGCTGCGACCTAGCCAGTCACCTCACAAGGGGAGCTCCTATATGTCCCACTCAGGCGTCTAGGTCGCCTCAAGCAACTCCTTCATGGGAACGAAAAACACAGTTGGTCTTCTTCTTTAGCACAATATTAAAAAAAAATCTTTATCTGTACAAAATTGAAAACTAAACGTCTTTCAAAATCATAAACTTGACCTT
The DNA here is from genome assembly GCA_947311845.1 of Poa pratensis. NCBI lineage: Eukaryota > Viridiplantae > Streptophyta > Magnoliopsida > Poales > Poaceae > Poa > Poa pratensis. The sequence continues at coordinate 21,316,235 of CAMZMU010000048.1, forward strand.
TTTCAAATCTGAACAATGTTTAGAATTTCAATATTTTTCTCAAAATCTGAATTTTTTACTTGAACATTTTTCAAATTTGAACAAAATTTAGAAGTCGGTCGTTTTTCAAAATCAAGATTTTTTACAAAAATGTGAACAATTTTCGAATGTGAAAAAACGAAATTCATTTTTTCATTTTTTTGAACACTTCTCAAATTTGAACGAAATTTTCAAGTTGAATATTTTTTGAATTCAATTAATTTTAAATTCTAAATAATTTTCAAATTTGAACAATTTTTGAATTTCTACATTTTTTTCTTATATGGATAGTTTAAAAATCTGAACAATTTTCAAAAACCTAAAACTTTTTCCGAAATCTAAAAGTTTTTCCCAAAAAACGAAACATACAATAAAGAAAACAAGATATAAGGAAACGAAAAGGAAATCGAGAAGAAAGAACAGAGAAAAGTGCACCGAATGGGCCTGCCCATAGGCTAGATCCATTAGGGTTTACCATCAGAATTATCAGCGGCCACCCGTGGCACACTCGTTTTTCTTCTGTTTTTTTCTACGCTCACGTTGAACACTCTTTTTAGTTTACCTTGTATTCTATGAAAAATAATGATATTTATTTAGAAAGTTTTAACCACTATTGAAAATGTTCAAATGACTAAATATTGTTCAAGTTTTGAAAGGTGTTCAAGCTACCAAAAAAATTTGTCACGCATACGCATTTTACAAGAATGTTCATACTATTTTACAAAATCTTTAGGAAACTAAATGTGGTATCTGCCCTTAATTTGCTTGACGCCTTTCCTTCCTTCACACTATATTATTATTATGAATATATTACCGATTATTTTTTCTTTAAATGAATTTTCACATGATAAACTTGACGAATAAAATTAAAGGTGAACCTTTTTTTTATGAAAGGTTTTAACCACAGAACAAATTCGAAAAGCCTTCATATGCATAATCGAGAAGTCTTGATAGTGATAAGAAAGGTAAGGTTCGGGTTTAATGCGAGCCAATGAACAATATACCAAAATTAAGGAACCGAATTAGGTGAATAGCAATATTAATGAACCAAAAAGTTAACGTGAAACAAAAAATATGAACAAAAAAGAATTATTTTTGGCTAAACTAATTGGTGAAACTTAATAGTAACCAAAAAATAAGAGAGGTGAAAAGGAACTTAACTTCGGTAAAAAAGTGTAAAAAACCCAAAGATATTGGCGAACCTACACATAATAGTAAACCGAAAAGAAACTAAACTTTGGCTGAACCAAAAGTTATAATGAACCAAAAATTCTAGTCAACTAAAATGCTGGTGAACCGAAAGTAGTAGAGAACCAAAAAAGAAACTAAAATTCCAGTAACCAAAAAAAATAGTGAACCAAAAGTGCCAATAAAACGAAATGATAGTAAACCAATAATGTCGATCAATCGGAAACGTTGGTGAACAAAAAATTCCGGGGAACCAAACATGCCTATTGTAAGGACCCCTCAGACCGAAGTCCGAAAAGTCCACGTTATGTAAAAAGATCACGATCCCAATGATCAGTGCATCACAATCACATAACCAACATGGTATCAGGAGTTACATCATTCAAGTCGTTCGAATAAAAAGTCTTACAACACTTAATGGTCGCATGACCAAGTTTGCAAACATCGTCGCGCAGGACGGAATTAACTATGATACAGCGGAAGCTCGTAGCTAGCGTCGGCCCTCGTCTCCAACAGAAGACAACCCACAAGTGCAGTTGACCGGTGACAGCTAAGCGGCGTAGTCGTCGGCATACTCTTCCTCCTCGGCCTAGACCTCCTCTCCGAAATCTAGACGTTTGAATATCCAGGGACACAGCCAAATAAGTACATTGACGTACTCGCAAGACCACCTCAAGGCTTAAGTTTTCATGGTAATGCAAATAAAGTGGTTTTCGAAAACTGGGGCAGCTGCTATATAGTACTATAAGGCTTAATTTTCGTAAACGATGCTTTTCAGCATAGAGAATACGACATATCTATATCTTTGTTAAAAAGAACATTTAGAGATAAAATTCTCCTTTGTAGAGATAGCAGGAACCATTTCCACATCTTTGTAAAACATTTTGTAAAACCTTTCAAAAGCACTAGGTGGGGGATACCCCTTTTTATTTCCTCGAGATCAGACTGCGTTGTCTCTCCGAGACCAACCATCTTCTTATAAAATGCCGTACCTCCCACGTACCATCTTGCTCCTTCTCATTTGTCCGAAACAGAAAATTTCTTCTTTCCCCAATCGCCCAGTGTGGCCTTTGCAACCGTCCATAACCGCGGACACGGCTATTCGAATAGTTTTACACGCTGCAGAGGTGGTGCACTTTCACCACACCAAACGGTCATTACACCGTGTTCAGCCATGGCCCACCATACTGGAGTATGTGGGGGTTCGGATAACCAGATCAAATCTTTCCCTAATCTACTCTAGTACAGAGGACTCCCGCTAGGTTTGTTCCCCTCGGCACCGTGTGCTCCACTAGACCCCTGGTCTTTCTTGGGACGCCACACCGCCACGACAGGGGACCCAACGTAATCGTTCGGCTGCGGGTCGCTCCGCTTGTGTATTGTCTCATACTGACGACAAGCCGACTTAGAGGGCCTCGCCCTTATAGAGTATGAGATACTCCGTACTAAAATAGACAAGCTTCTAGCTAAGGCCTACCCATATCAGGTAGTGTGGTTGCACGGGTTAATTATTCGGGCGGCAGCAGGGACTTCGTAAAACAAACCTCCATCTCCGACTGCTCCCAGCAGCTCGGGTTTTCACAAATCCACCGAATGCTCCCAGCACTTCGGGTTTTCATAAACTTCTTCATTTGCTCTCAGCAGCATGGGTTTTATAAAACACTTTCTCGCCGATCGCTCCCAGGGACTCGGGTTTTTCGTCCAAAAACATTTTATCAAAAAATAGGCTCCCATCCTAAAGTTTTGAGATGAGGGTATACAGATATACTACTAGAAAATATTATCTTCTTGATAGCGCCTTCAGAAGAAGACTTCTCAAGTAAACACTTATCTTTATAAAACCAATTATAAACTAGTAGATATAACTTTGGCCAGACAATAATTTTCGAAAATAGTTTTGTGGTGACAAAGTGTCACATAAGAGATAAAACATGCATTATTTTAGTTTGAAGACAAAACATGCTTTGAACAAATAGTAGGATTATAGTAGGGTGTTGAGGTGGCTTGCCTTGCTCAGCAAAGTGACCCTGGTCTCGTTCTTCTTCGTAGACCTGCTCAGCTTCCACGTATTGTTCCTCCTCTTGCGGTGCTAGTAAACCGGAAAGTTAAACGTAACTACCGTCAATTCTAAGAAGCGGGTTGACAACAATCTAAAGTAATCAAACAAATAATATAACAAGCATTACAACACCTAAACAGTCTCTGTATAGAAAGCTTAAGACAAAACTAATCACAAACAATCGAGACAAACACTCAAAGTGGACTTTCATTAGCAACAAAGTTGCTGTTTTGGGGAAAAATCCACCAATCCTAAAATAATGTTTCTAAAATTAAACCCTTTTGACACAGTACTTCTATGAGTCATACTAAACTCTAGGAATTGGATTTGCATAAAAAAATAACACCAAATGGGATCTAAAATTCCTACAAGTGCTTCTGGTCTCATCACAAACATGGCCACAACTCCTGTTTTACGAAGCTCCTGCATGCAAGACTGGACTCTACAAAAAGATATGAATTTTATCTTTCTATACCAATTGGATTCACTCAAAAAGGATACTCCTAGCTCACGATATCCTAGAAAGAGTGAAAATCAAACATTCTACAAGATTAAACATGCATCTCAAACAAATTTTTATTTTTCAACAAAACATGCTCTGCATGCTTGAGAAAACCTCAGAGCACTAAAAATACTTATGACTAACATGCAACCACGGATATACAACAGAGGAATTAATCTAAGCACATCTAAATAACAGAAACTGAAAAAGGTAAAAACGTCGGCTAAAAAAAAGGCCGCGCCTGGGCCAGATCTGGCCAAGGCCAGCACCGATCCGCCGCGCGGGCGAGATGGGCCGGCCCATCTGCGTGCGGGACACAACACGGCGCGCGGGAGCGCGAGACCAGTTTTGAACTGGGCCGTTGATCTCACGATCAACGGCTCGCAGTCGCGTTCCTGACGCGACGCGCGCGACGGCGGCCTCGGAGCAGAGATGAACGGTGATGACGGGCGGCTCACCTAGAGCGTTTGCATGCGGCGTCGGAGGGCTGCAGACGGTGGAGGGAGTCGAGGGAGAGGCTTGGGCAAAGACGGCGTCACCAGAGATGGCCGGACTCCATGGCTGCGGCGGCGAGCTCCTCTACAGGTCTGGGCAAATAAGGAGGTGGGGAAGGGTTAGGTCTAGGCAGGGGAGTTCCTAGGGCCAAAAATGGCGACGAAAGATGGAGTAAAACGACGACAAGGCCGAGTTTCGTCGGCGGCGACCTCGGGCTTCCTCCGACATTCACAGGCGGCAGAGAGCTCGGGGATGAGCAGGGCTTCGTGGGGAGGGTGGAGAGGTGAGGTGTGCGTGCTCTGGGGGACAGGGGAGTGAATGGGGAGGTCGGGGTCGGGCGAGGGACGGGTTTCACCCTTTCTAGGGTTTTCGGACAAGGGGACGAGTTGGGGTGACGTGGGGCACGAGCAGAGGCTAGCTGGGGCGATGGAGGAGCGGGCAGGGGCCAGGGGGTCGGGGTGAGGTGTTCTGGCCAGTGAGGAGGGGGGGAGTGATCATCCATTGGGCAAGGAAGAAAATGAGAGAAGAAGAGTGGTGGAGAGGGGATGGGGGGCTGACTTGTGGGGTCAAGCTGACTAGGGTGCTCTCCCTGGGCAGAGAGGTGAGATTGGGTGAGAGAGGGGTCGAGTTAGGTGGGTTTTAGGGTTAAAAGGCTAACACTAAAAGAATTACTAACACTACTAACCAAGTCTAAACTAAACCAACACAAGGAACTAAACGCACCCAAGTGTGTGATGACATCAAAGAGGTGCTGGCTAAAAAGAGTGAAGAAAGAATTTTAAAAACATCACAAGAGGTGAAAAATGACCGAATGTCACTGTTTTGAGTAGCCCTAAACACACCGATGGATATATGCTACAACAAGCTCTAAAGAGGGCAAACAATGCACAACCAAGAATTATGAGGTTCAGTGAGCAAGAGTTTTAAGTTGCATGTCAAGATGACACAAGGGTTGCTTAATCTAGGGCTCTAGATTGGCTAAGTTTTAACAAACCAAAAGATCAAAATCTTAAAATTTAAACTAGAGGAATTTTTACAAAAGTGCTACTAAAAGTTTTTCAAGCAAGACTGTCAACTTAAGAAAACAACTAAGACAACCAAGCAAGAGTTGACTGAAACAAAAAAAAGTTTTGCTATTTTGGAAAATCCTGGACTAACACCACAATTCTAAGTCCAAGAAAATTGGGGTGTTACACCGATAAAAAAAAATAATGAATCAAAAATAATAGTCAACCGACATTTTTCATAAACTGAAATATTAATGAACCCAAAATGTCGATGATTCGAAAATGTCGATGAACCAAAAAAGGAAATAAATTTCCGGTGAACGAAAAGCAATAGTGAAACTAAAAGGATTTGAAATTCTAGTTAACCAATTGTAATAATGAACCAAAAATACCGGTAAACCAAAATAGTAATCAACGAAAAAATCGGTGAAGAAAAGAATGGGGACCGAAAAGGAACTAAATTCCGGTGAACCAAAAATAATACTGAACCTAAATATCGAAAAACCTAAAAAAAACTGAACCGAGAAGGAACTAAATTTCGGTGTTTAAAAAAGCGTAGACAATGCTAACAACTTATTCACAGGTCCAAAAAATGTCCACGGAGTTCTAGAGAATAAACGTTAAAGCTTTGAAAATGCTTGACAGTTCGAGTAAATATTAGCAATCAGTGACAAGCCACAAGCGCCAATCGCACGCTCGCGCCTGTTTCTTTTTTTTTACATTTTATTTAAAACAAGAATGATTTTCATCCAATAAAAATCAAGGGTGAACCAAAGAGATTTCTACTCAGCTCTACTTTGGAAGCTTTCACCAAAGAAAAAATTGGAGAAGACTTCACACATGTAGAGCTTAATTGGAAAGCCTTGATAGTGATAAGAGAGATTAGGTTGGGTGTTTAATCAAAAAAGTGGGAGAGCCAAAATAAAAAATGTGAACCAAATTGACGAACCAAATAAGAGTGAACCGTAAATAATATGAACCAAACGAATTAACGTTGACTGAAGAAACGTATGAAACAAAATACAAATAACAAAAATTTGACCGAACTAATTTGGTGAACTGTAATAAACGAACCAGAAATAAAATGAACAAAGTGAAAATGAACTAAAAATTGGTTGACCATAACTAATAGTGAACCCAAATACCGGTGAACCACATATAATAGTGAACTAAAAATGTTGGTGAACCATAAGTAATAGTGAGCCGAAAATAACAGTGATCCGTAAATCAGGTGAACCGCAAACAATAGTGAACCGAAAGTGACGGGGAAGAGCACATGTTCCACATCGGCGTCCCCCAGTTGTTCGCTGGGTGTGCTCCTCCGGCACAGGCTGCACGCCGGCTCCTCGTCGGTGGGCTGCAGTGCCACCCGTGAGGGAGGCGACTGTCCTGCATCGTTGACTGGTATGCGGCTGTGTATGTGGCCGCATCCGGCGTGGCAAGAGTATTCCAGCGGTGGTATTCCCGCAGAGAGGGGTCGGCGACACGTAGGACCAGGGAGCGGAAAAAACACGCCTCGTGGGGATCGAGGAGTCGAAGCTACCATGGCTCACTGCCACCGGCGAACGAGGGTGGTCGAAGGACCACCAACGAGGGATGGCGGTGTTGCGGTGGCTTTGAACTCTAGGTGAGGGGCGGAGCCGATGCCGCGAGCCAGTGCAATGCAGTGGAGTGGAACGAGGTAGGTCGTGGGTTTGTGATGCTATACCTGAGACTTTTTTACACAAATATTCATTCGGCGAGCCATTGGGACATGTTTTGGGGCCTGCAGATAGATGAGATGACGAGGATGTGGTACCCTTGGAGTTGCCTTAATGATGCTGAAAAAAAAGGAAAATAGAGTTGTCCCATTTTTTTGGATATATAAACGACCAGAAAATACGGTTCGTACCATTTATTTTCAATTTCCGTTGGATGGATTTGAACACCGCTGATCGTGTCCGGTTTGGGTTCCTGTATGACGTGTGTGTGTCCGAGTAGCAGGACAAATCATATACGAGTATTTTTCTCCATACCTGGCCGGACTCGGTCGCACAAGAGGAAGTCCCGCGCAAGAGCGCATCACCGATTCCTTATAGGATCGAGAAAAGGGTTATAACACGAGATTGATGAGCTGACCGAAATCGCTTCGGATGCGGTGTGGCTGGAAATTAAAGGAAACAAAATAGGGAAGTAGAGCGAAATAAAAAAGGAAAATCCGTCGCCGATTTGTGTCCGGGTAGGGCTAGACTCCATCACCGATGCTTGGCTTGCCGGGTATATATACACTCACGTATGTACTTTGATCTAATCCATCAAACTGCTACAGCGGCGCTGTGTACGTGCGTCTCGCCATATCGTCTAGATCAGGTCGCCGCCGGCAGAGCGCTATGGGCAAGCGTCCGCGACCTGAGGATGAAGAAGATGAACCGAAACATCTCCGCGCAGGCCAGCGACGTCCTCGTGGATGCCTCCATCTAATCGCCCGCGACTACAAGCGGGGATGCACGGTGTACAAACTAGATGTCGACGGCTTCCGAGCGAACAAGGACGACCATGATCTGGACTCTAGGGCGCAGAGCCTGCCAGCTCACCGCGCGGTGACCCGGCTGGCGAATCCAGACGGCCCGCAGTGCGACGAGTTCGCGTGCGTGGGTAGCAAGATCTTCGCTTTCTACCGTGGCCGCGGCACCATGGTTTACGACACAAAGGCGTCGACGGTGGGCATATGCCCTCAATTGCTCGCCATGTTCACCAAACCACCGGTGACAAAAGATGGTCGACAACGCGACATCGTCGAGTACACCACGGTGTACGAGTTCCTGGACTTCGGCCACGACATCTACGCCTTCAACACCAGCGCACCACTCCACAACCGCTTCGTTCCATCGATGGAGAGACTTGGACCGGCGCCCCGCCCAGCCTATGGAGAATGGCTATGGGAGCCTCTCCCTCCGCCTCCGTTTGAGCAGCCCACCTACATCTTGGCTAGCGCGATGCATCCCGACGGCTCCGCCTTCTTCCTCTCCTTGTCGGACAAAGGCACCTTTTCATTTGACCTGGGCCGCCTCACCTGGACCCGACTCGGCGACTGGCTCCTGCCTTTCCGCGGCAAGGCCTACTTCGTGCGCGAGCTCGACGCCTGGGTGGGACTGTCGAATCAGCTAGGGTACATCGGCGTTTGCGAGATCATCTCACCCGATGACCTCCGTACAGGTCCTCCGGCCTGCACCACCGTCAGGGAAAGGGTCTACAACAACCTCTCTAAGAGGTACCGAACTGCCAACCTCATTTACATGGGCAACGCTGAGTTCTGCCTCCTCGAGACCGTAACGCGCAAGGGCTACGAAAATTACACTTACGCCGACGACATTGACCCAAAGATGCTGCTTCGCCTAGCAACATTCCGCGTCGAGCGCCAGCGCAACCGTGAGCTTCGGGCGGTGATCATGGGTACCAGGGTTTACAAGTGGCCTCATAGGGAGATAGAACAACCTACACCTACTGCTTTCTGGATTAGCCAAGATATTAGGACCTAGTACTACTTAACACTAGTTGAAATGCCCGTGCGTTGCTACGGGCTAGCAAACTCAGCATAATTCTGTTTTTTACTTTGTAAATTTTCACACCATATTTGTAGTTTAAAAAATATTCAACGTTATGTTTACAGAAGGTACATCGAAACATATGTCGAATTAAAAAAATCTACATGAAAATTTTCATGCATAAATGCGAGCAAGCATAAATTTTCCTGGAAACCCTAGTCGCGCCTCTCCTCTCTAGCCGCCGCCAGCCCTTCTCCTTCTCCCTCCCTCTCCTCTCTTCTCTCCACCAAAATTCACGAATTTCCTCCATGACCGACACCTAGAGCTCGACCGCGCGGCCGCTGGGGTTGTCGCCGTGTTCATCCAAGGCTGAGAATGAAACCGCTGCAACGTCCTCGTCGTCCTCGCCTGAGCCCGGAGCTGGAATCGTCCCGGAATCGTCAGCAAGCTCGCCGCCCTCTACGTCCGCCGGAGCACGCCAAGCTCGTCGTCGCCTTCTTCCTCTACCCCGACTCCGGCCACTCGGGCCTGCCTTCGACCTCCCCTACGCGGCAAGCATAATGGGCTTGTTTTGGGCTTTCAACGAACACGCCACACGGTAGTCGAACAGGTTCGCCCGACGTATGTACTGGAGCTGCGGCTGGAGCGGCCCGTGCAATTGCACGGCTAGACAAACTTTTTATATGTTAGTTAAACATTATGAGATTATAAGAGTTTTGAATGTTTATTTGGTCTTAATTAATTTTTATTAAGCGGTTTGTTTTATCAGCTTCCATTTTAACTCAACCATGAACATATGCCACTTAAACAGTACATTTCTCAGTGCACTACGTTCGTACGTTTTTTTGTTGACCAACGATGGTACAGTACTTTGGACGCATTGCTTTATTACCAGCGTTTCTTTTTGTGGTAGGTAAGGAAAACTCTCTGCTGCTCTCGTCTTGCGCAGCTCTGAGTTCCTGACTGCTCTAGACAAATCCTTACCTCGTCGGCGATTGATTGCCTGGAGGTCGACCTGCGGCACAGGACTTGAGCGGAGCGCCACGGCGTCCGTCCTGAAGGCTCGATCTGAACGTCCAGCGGTGCCGCCCGGCTGTTCCCGCTCCGGCGCTCGCCGCCCGCGTCGCCCTCGTTCAGTGGCATCTAGGCGTGAGGGAGCAAGGCGGAGCGCCGCCGGCACGGAGGCCGGGCTGGGCGCCCATGGAACGCGAGGGGGAATGGACCCGAGGTCCAAGAGCCGCAACGGAGCGGCGCCGGCGCGGCATCACCTTGCTCTGCAGAGAGCAGCATCGGCCGGGGCCGAAGGCCATGGATGGCAGAGCCAGACGGCCGAGGATGCTCTGCATCGATGGAGGCCGGGCGCGGCGGCCACGGAGGCCCAGCCACGCGGATGCGAGCCTCCGAAGCGGAGCACGACCTGGCGGGGCGCGGATGCCCGGCGTTCGCCGAGACGGAGCACGGCTGAGCGCCGCCGGCGCGGATGCCCTGGTGTCGGAGCCGTTCGCCAAGACGGAGCACGGCCTGGCGCCGCCGGGGCAGAAGCGCACGCCGAGGACGAACCTGGAGCTGTACCGGGCCGAGATTGGGCGGGCACTATATCTTCCTCCACGGGAAACCGTCGCCGGCGGCGCGTCTGCGGGGATGGAGGACGGCTCGGTTGCGGGGATGGAGGCACACTGGCCGGAGGCGGCGCGTCGAGGAGGTACGCAGGACGGGGCGGAGGTGGCCGTGGCGGCCGGCTCGCAAGTGACCAAAACCGGTGGCCGAAGGCGGGGAAGAAAGGCTCGATTTCGCCTGCCTCAGTGCCTCCCAGCTCGATTCCGTCCAGCTCCACGAGCGCGGCCGAGAACTGGTGCCAACTCCAAGCCGTACTGCAAGAAATCCGTCCAAGGACAGTATTCGTCCAAGGACAAAATCGGAGAGCAAGATGAATACAGTCTGTGTAAGTGCCAGCTCGCCATCGGCCCTTCTCGCTCCAGCTCGTCGTCCGCCCCAGCTCGCGGCCGGACAAGCCGCGCCCCTACTCTCCGCCGCCCCGTCTAGCACGCCTCGGCCGCGCCCCAGCTCGCCGTCCGCCCGTGCTTGCTGTCGGGCCCGTCGGGCACGCCCCGGCCGCGCCCAGCTCGCCGTCCGCCCCTGCTCGCGGACGGCCAAGCCGCGCCCCTGATCGCTGCCGTCCCCGTCGAGCACGCCCCGACCGCTCGTACTGGTGGATCTTGGCCGTGGGAAGGAGGTCGCGAAGTCGAACGCCGGTAACAGCAGCAACTCCGTCACGTTGGAGGACGCCAGCAGCAGTAGCAGCTCCGTGACTGTTCCAGATGGAGTTCAATGGATATTTGGCAGCGTAGGACTGTTCCAGGTCGGTGGTTTGTGCGAGATACACAGCGGCGGAGATCTATGGCGAGCTAGTCCTCGCGGCCGGGAGCTCTGGACACGGTGGGGGATATTTTTTCTTTTCTATAGAAGCACCGAACCGGTAGGTTCCTTTAGCGGTGGCATGTGCTGTAATATTTGTTGATCATAGGGGTAAAATCGGAAAGTAAAAAACGTACCAACCATCACCTCTGGCTATATTATATGGAGTAGTAGAGATTAGCTGGACCTCGTACTACATGCGAACTCCATTGGCACACTGAAATAAAAGGCTAGAAGCGGAAGGGCGGGAGATGGATGTAATAGAAACCGTGTAAAACTCTTTTCCAAACTTATTAATATGGCATGCAATTGTAACATTTAGCTGCGGTTCCTTGGAGACCCCCATCCCACTCCGTGCCGCACTTAGGCGGCACCGGGGCAAGCCCTCTCGCGCCGCCACCATCTCGCCCCTCCGCACCATCCCTACCGCTGCTGCCCCTCCGAGCCTCGGCCGCAGGCGGCGCTCCCCGTTGCCACACAACTGGCAGTGGGGGTGTTCCTCTTCCTCGTTTAGGCGTGGGTGGGCGCCAAGCCCAAATGGGACGGTGACGGCGTCCAGCCACCGCAGGAAAGCCGGAGTGGCGGCTCCGGGACTGCTTTGGCTACGGGGTGGAGGATCCGGGGTCTCTGCACCCGTATCTGGCGAGTGGCGGGTTGAGCCCATGATGTTCACGGCGGCGCGCGTAGGCTGAGGCATGCGGCAGCGGCGGCGCTCGGTGCACCGCAGGGCGCACCTTGGGAGGCGGTGCCAGGTTCTGGGCCTGCGGGAGCCACATCTGGGCCACGCGGGTCGGCGGGGTTTCATCGACGAGGTGCACAGGCGGGCGACGAAGGTGGTGTTGGGTGGTTCTGTGTGGTGGACGACAAATAAAGAAGTGATTCCATGTAAACCCTGCTCCGCCCTTTTATGATGTGGAGGAGCTTTGGGCGAAAGCCCTGCACAGACCACAGTCAGTGCCGGTGACAATGGCGCTTCGGGCGTCATCTTCCTCCTTGGAGGTGTCAATGTGGACCCCATATCCTCTTCGAAAAGGTCCGGATTCTCCGGGTGAAAACCTAGGCTCCGGTTGCTCGGAGCGGACAACGGCGGCGTTTCCGTCGCTTCCCTCTTGGGGGCGTTGTCTTGGAGAACCAGTTGGTGTCTTTTGTGCTGAGCTCCTTTTGGGCCAATCTTTGGTGGACGTCGGGGCAGCGGCTCCGGATGGTGGTTGAGCGCCGAGGCGGCGGCCTCAGAAAGCGATGCAGCGACCACTCTATGGGGTAGTGTTGTTGCCCACATGGCCTGGGCGACAATCTCGAGCTGTGAGGGCAGCGGGGTTGTTAGCTCGGTCGATGCATCCCAGTGGGGGTGGTCTGGCAATATGTCGAGGCGGCGGCTTCGGATGCGGTTTAGCGACCGAGGTCTGCGGGTAGTTGCTCTATGCAGTATGAGCTGCGGGCAACTATGTCGTGCGGCGTTGCAGCTCGGGTGCAAGCTGTGGCATGTCGGGGCGACTGCCTCGGAAGGTGGTATGGGTGGGTTGCGCAGGGCGTGACAGAGAGGTGGACGTCGGGCGGCGGCTCCGAGATTTCTGCAACATCGCGGGAGCTCCACCTTTGTGTCGTACCGGCGACAAGGGTGCTCACGGTGTTGATCGTCGTCGGGGCTCCTGATAGGGTGGTCGCTTACATCTACGTTGGAGTGCCCCGTCGCTGCTCCTCCCATAACAGTTACGCCTTCTTGTCTCCGGCAAGGGTGGATGACTGACCGGCTGTTTCCGGAGTGCTGTTGGAGCTGAGTTCTAGTTGTTTCTCGAGCTTGTCGTGGGGTTGTGTTGTGATATTGTTTTTGCCCGGGTATTTCGATAATGAACCACCGGGCACGTTTTGCTCCGAGGTCGGGTTCCGACGATAAGGGAGGTAACGTTGCGGGCGGCGGAGTAGTACTTCCGATGCCGAGGTCCACGACGTCGACCACGGAGGAGTGGTCGCGGAGGTGCGGAACGATGCGTCCTTGAGCGATCTTGAACCGGCGCTTGCCGGCGAAGAGTGGTGTTGCAGAGCTCCATGAGCCGAAGGGAAAGGAGTCAAAGGACTTGGCATGGCACGCGTCCGTCAGGTGAGGCGCGGTTCAGGGCTGTCGGTGATCGAGATCGGACGGCAGGAGTGAGCCCGCCACGAAACGTTAACTTCCAACCGTTCTGTACGTAGAAAAGCCGTTTTGCTTTTCTTGTCCTGTTTTTTCGCTCCTGCATTAATCAGCTCGCCGTGTCTATCTTTTCCTCCATTTTCCGTTTGGCGGAGAGGGGGAGGACGTGGCCAGGTGGGGTACGTGGTGGGTGAACGGAGGCGATCTCGTCCGTGAGGGGCGGCGGCGAGCGGCTGCTGTGTCCCCCGCGCTGAGCTCGTCCGTCTCCTTTTGCTTCAAGAGGTCGGGTACCGTACTCCCTCTCTCTGTCTCGCTGCTCTTGAAATGTTCTTCAGAGATCCCATGTCGTGATGTAGTTGCTTCAAGAGGTCGGGTACTCTTTCTCTCTCTCTGTCTATCGCTGCTTTTGAAATGTTCTTTAGAGATCCCATGTCGTGATGTAGTTGATTTTTCGGCCAGCGATCGAGCAGCCTGTGTTCATGTGCATAGGATCCTTGTGTTATGAGGAACACGAGCTATCGGTGATCTTTTGTGTATCTGCATGTTGACGACATCAGATTTCTTTTCAAATGTGTCTGTTCGTGCTCCCGCGTAGGAATTCGTATTATCTTGTGTGTATATGAATTTTTCGAGTGGGCAGGACCGATGTTGTTGCGTTTTTCTGTTCTCGGAGAGAAACCGCCGTGTTTGTATGTATAATCCGTCTGATCTATGTGTTTATATGTTGAAGAATCAAAAGCTGAATGTTCCGATTAGGTTTGTCATGATGAGTTAATTCTGAAAAAACGTGATATTTTGGTCTCACAACTGAATAAATATAAATATGTGCACGCTGGTCACAAACTCAGCGCGGGGGACAAAATGTCATCCCTAAGGCAGGTGTTCGACCAAATGCCGCGCATGTCCGTGGTGTCCTGGAACACGTAGGTCACCGCCAGCGGCGTCCCCGGGCGGCCGCATCTCGCGCGCCTCCACCGCGAGGCCGAGCTGGACTACCTCCGCCGCCGGCTCGCCGCCGCGCCTCGGCATCTGCTCGCGGCCAAGCCGCGCCTGAGCGCTCCTGCTCCGGTTTCGCCCTTGCCCGCGTGCCCCCCGCCGCACCCACCGCGCCCCCTGCTCGCGCCGCCCACGCCGTGCGAAGTCTGGGCCGGCTCCCCTGCTCACACCCTCGCCCTTGCCCTCCGCACCCACCACACCGCCCTGCTTGCGCCGCCCCCACCGTGCGTCGTCCGGGCCGGCGCCCCTGCTCCCGCCGCCCACGCCGCACCCACTGCGCCCCCTGCTCGCGTCGCCCCCACCGTGCGTCGTGCGCCGTCCGGGCCGCCTGCAGCGCCTCGACGCGCGGGCCGGTCTCGCCCAAGAGCGTTGCTACGGATGATTATTTACCTATTGAAAAATTTGCCACATGATCTGATTCTGCCAAATAATTTGCAGTTTGATTTGATCCTGTATTTTCTTATATTTCAGATATGGAAAGAATTTGGGACGCTTATGCACAGGGTTCTTCATCAGCTTATGCACAATATCTATAAAGATGACTGCTCTGAAGATGATGATTCGAATGTTGCATCTAAGGTACAGACTGAATGCGTCCTAATGCCGGTAACGCAGTAGTAGATAGTAGAGAAGAGATAGAGATTTCTTCGGGTTCGGGTCGTCGGCTGTGCAGCAGCAGCGCGCCGCCACGTCTCGGGCTACGTTGCGTTGAGTTTGCTTTGCATTCGCAATTGTGTCCTTGCTTCAGAATGTTCCCCTGCCTGCCTATGATGATGTGCAGATACTACTACTAGTCTTGATGTGTTGAAGCAATGTCGTTGTAATCTTGATTTTGAGCACTGATGTAGTAATCCTGAATTTCCCATCTGTTACAGATGCCAGAGACCACTTGGAATCCAGAGGCCACAACATGCAGCTCCTGCTCCCCGGTGAAAGAGGCCAGAAGCAACAACAACGAAACCAAGATCATCACTAAGCAATCCAAGTTAGAGATGAGGATACATCTGTGCTCAAAATCTTCTGACCTCCCATCGCCCACTGTTCGTTTCCTTTGCGCTTGACGTGCCAGCAACTGCCCAGCAATGCAACAGCCACAGGCAGCAAGCCATGACGGCACCGGGATGTCACCGCCGCCGACGGGCGCGCCATCGTGCCATTCCAAGGACAATATGAGGCAGCAAGCCGCGGCATGTCGGTGCGGGCGACGTCGAAGTGCAGAAGATGGCGGCGCTGGCCCTCAAGCTCACCGACGGCGGGAGGCTCCGGAACATCAAGATCATGGCGCGCAACGGCTCGGTGTTCTTCCATCAGCCGGACACGCCGGGGTACCGCCGAGGCGGCGGCGCGCACGGCAGCAACATGGCGATCGGGGTGCAGGACCTGAATGACATGCTCATGGCGGCGTACTCTTCTGGCTGCGATCCCGGCGGGAGGAGGAAGTCCGACGAGGCCGGGAAGAGGCTCTTAGAGCAGGCACCGAGCATTCTAGTGATGCTCCAGGACGCCTCCTGATACAGGGAAGGATCGGCTGGGAGCGACAACATGCTGCTGCTCAATGGCAAGGAGAACTCGACGACCCGCTCGCCGAGCCTCGCTAGGATCTTTGAGATAGTCTATGAAGAATCAGAGGCCGAGCAGGCCAAGAATGCTTCTATGCTGATAGTTGGTCACAACAAGTTTGTTCAGAGCCATCACAGTCCAAATAGCAGCTCAGTCTTGAAGTCTGGCCCAGTCGATTCCAAGATCAACACTGCTTCAGAAGGTGAAAAGGACGGTTCAAAAGTAAGGACGCTCCAGTGTTATCGCCAAAGCTGATGGGCCTGAAGAATCTGCCATCGTCGGCGGCGAAGTCGGTCGCGGAGCGCAAGGTGACGGAGAGGTTTGTTAAGCCTGAATCAGTGCCAAGAATGGAGACCATAGCAAATGTGACGAACCGCAAGTTTCCGATACGGGTCGTAGCTTCAGAGAAGGTGTTATCAAATGGACATCACAGGATTTTGTTGCCGGGAGAGTGGAAGAATAGCCTGACGAACATTGGAGAATCTGAACTGTCAAAGGGTTTATCACACCCTGCAACTGGTAATAAGCATGTCAGGCTAACCATGAGAGAAATGCTGAGAAAGATGGTAGGAGTAGAGAGAGCTGGTAGCCAAGGAGTTGGTGAGAGTATCATCCATGAGGATAAGATTCTTACTGAAGAAATCCAATTGCAGAAGCAATTGCAGTTTTAGTTGCCGGAAGAATTCGGGTAAGAAGATTGATTTCCGAAAAGGTTCAGGAAGAATTCAGACAGCAGACCACCCCATAGAGGACAATCATAGTGCTCAAGAAAAGAGTACATCGGTTTAAAAGAAGCAAGCAACAGGGATGAATGGTTGCTGGGAAGAAACACTGAGAGGGCGAGAGAAAAGCTCAACAAGGAAAACCTTGCCACTGCAGAAACCAAGGCTTCAGGAAACAATGGCAAGGCAGATTAAATGAGACGGCAAGCACATTGTACACCAAGCCATTGATATAATTAAGAACAGTTTAACATCCATAATCCAAAACCTGACAGCAAATAAAAACATCCCAACGCAGCACTAATCAAACTTGACAGCTTAACATTAGACGAAATTCCCAGCTAGTTACATTCTTTGTCCCGACATCCTAAGCATCTTATCTTGTCAACCGGTGCATCATGTAGAAATGCCTTGGTGGGTGCCTTGGGCTATCCAGAAGCTGCATGCAAAAAACAGTTTGTTCAGTTTCATCTTTGCAAGCAAGCAAATGTAACAAGAATTTCAAGTAGTTAATTTAAACGCAAGCAAATGTACAAAGCTTAAGCTAGAGAAACACTATACTTTCTAGACCAATTGCTTATAGGCTAGTTACATAATGAGTTAGCACCTAGATAAGACAATACCTCGTTCTGCTCAGATTAAACTTTTGAGGACATCGCCGTCCAGCTTGTTTTCCTCGTTTACACTCTGCTGAAGCGTCCCTAGCAAGTGTGGGAACGCACTAGAAAGTATGGACCCCAGCTCCCTTAGCGGAAAGGTCGAGCATTTGATATGCTGAAGCGCATTACGGATAAACCTGAGTAGATCTTCAGCATTTTCACGGTAAAAGTTGCGTCTCCTCCCAAATTTGTCCACTGCATAGTAAATCTTCCTCAAGTAGTAGTTGGCTTTGGCTCTGCGCTTCCAGTTATGGGCATAGGTGATGCTATTGAGAATCCGTTTGTATGCCACTTCCTGAAGGCCATTGATCGTCCGATACAACCAGTCGAACAAGGAAACCTTGTTCCAGGGTGCCATTAATGCAGCGGGGGCAATGACTGACAATCTCATATCACAACGTTTAGAGGCCATGGACTGCATCAGCTCAAGCCACAGCTTTAGTTCCTCTGGCTCCTGTATAGCGAAGATACGTTTTCTGAGCTGTTTCGAAAGTCTTTCCCAATCACGGTTTGTCCTCTTTCTGGTGCTGTTCCTGAATCTGACATTCCCGTTCAACTTCACTTCCCCTCCGTCAGTAACATACAGATTATCTATTGTAAACTGTCCATTCAATGACTTCTGCGCTTCAGTATGTATCCCATCAAGCAGCTGCGCAGCCTTTAGCAAGACAGAATCACACTCTTCTGTTGTAGTCGTTGAAGCATCCACATCACCAGGAACTGTCCTACGCTTTGTCAGTGCTATAGAGGCACAGTATTCCTTCAGCGGCACAGCAGTATCTTGTTCATCAGCCTGGATATAGTACCTCCGGAACATTCTCTCTGCTGTCCGACGTCTCGAGGCACTGGTGGAGGAGCAAGACGAATCACTCGAGGAGGCTGAGGAGGAGGAGCTCGAGGACGAGGAACTTGAGGTCGAAGACGAGGAACTCTCATGCTTAGCGGCTTCGAAATAATATCGCGTGACCGGTTCTTTCCCTGGCCTGGTACGGATAGCAGTGTTAGCATCATCCACAGCGACGGGGGGCACGATGTTGGTCACGGCCGGTTGATTAGCTAGAGGGCCTTCCAGTCCATTTGAAGCGTGAGGCGCAGCATTGGCCAGTGGCATCTTCAGGCCTGCCGCCGGCGAGCATGATTTGCTTGCTGTGTGAGGCGGGCAGAGCTTGAAAGCAAGGAAAGGATGCTTCTTGGGATCGGCTGATGATGAACTTGATTTTGTTTCCAACTGCTTCTCTTTGTTGGGGGCGGCGGCAGCAGACGCTGAGCTTGACTGGTGGTTCTCGTTCTTGGGGGCGGCGGCAGCAGACGCTGAGCTTGCTTGGTGCTTCTCCTTCTTGGGTGCGGAGGCAGCAGACTCTGAGGTTGATCGGCGCTTCTCGTTCTTGGCGGCGGAGGCAGACGCTGACCTTGCTTGGTGCTGTTTCTTGGGTGCAGAGGCTTCCCTCTCCGGCGATCGCGAGGCCGCCCTCTTCTTTCTTGCGGGTACAGCGACCGGGGTCGAGGAAGAACTCGAGGCGGGGACGTCGATCTTGAGGTGGGGCGGCATGGTTGAGGGAGTTGGCTCCGGCGATCGTGAGGCGGCCCTCTTCTTCCTTACGGGTACAGCGACCGGGGTCGAGGAAGAACTCGAGGCGGGGACGCCGATCTTGGGGTCGCGCGGCATGGTTGAGGGAGTAGGCTCCGGCGGTGGAGTCTTGCGGGAGAGGCGGAGGCGAACCACCTCCGGCGGCGTCGCGCCTCCATTGTCGGCCTTGATCACCCGCGGCGGCACGAGCGCGCGCGGAGCTCGAGCGGAGGGCATGTTGGATCGACGGGGGAAGGACGGGCGCTCGCTCTGTGTTGGACGGGGACGGCGACGGCGACGGGGGAAGGACGGGCGCTCGCTATGTGTTGTATGGACGGCGACGAGGACGGGGCGCTCGCTCGCTCCGTGCTCTTGATCGACGGACGGGGACGAGGAGGGTGTCCGTCGGTCGGGTGGAGGGGAACGGGGAGGACGGGAGTTTAACGGTAACGGCTAGTTAATCAGTCGAGGGGAACGAACGAGAGAATTTGGGTGTTCTTTGTTTGAATGAAGTTTTAAGTTTTGGTTTGGGCTGAGAGGCGTGCGATGCGAGAGATGATTGGGCCAATTCTGGGTTCTGTGCGTTATTTGGATTTGCAAGTTTTGGTTTGGGCTAAGAAACGATTGGGCCTCGGTTTCTTTCTTCCTCGTGTTCTGATTAGTAGGAGTGATGAGGTGCAGCGATGGTTGGATCGATTCGGGGGAGAGATCCAACCCTAGCCGCCGCCGCCCTCCCCTTCCCCTCGCGCTCGCTCGCTCGCTCGCTGCCGGCGGCGGCTGCGCTCCTCCCCTCGCCGGGCTGCTCTCAAGAGCGGATGGGCGCCGGGCTGCGGCGGCCCCTGGCTGCGAGGTGAGGAGCCTGCAGACTTCCTCAGGTCGCGCTCGCTCTCCCCTTCCCCTCGCGCTCGCTCGCTGCCGGCGAGGGCTTCAGTCGCCATGCTTCGGCTGCGCTCCTCCGCCAACCTGCTCCGTGAAGGTCAGCCCGAACTCAAGCATCTCCGGGAAGGTCACCGGCGGCAGCGAGGCCTTCGGTCGCCGGGGCCCCTGGATGGCGGCCGCGCGGACAGCTCTCCGGCGAGCTAGGCAGTCACCCCGCACGTCTCCTTGGCCCATTTCCAGGTGAGATTCATGGCTTTGCTTGGCTGTACCTTTCACTGCATATACTGTTGCAACGTTTTGGGAACACCCTGTTTCTGAATCATATGCACAGTCACAGCCGTGGATGATTCTCTGATTCTGATTCTGGCAGTGGTGAAGATACTGTGGATCCTGATAAACCGGATGGGTCTGAATCAGAGGAATCTGACAAGGAAGACGGCGAAGGTGAAGAAGGGGGAGGTTGATGATGTCGAGTCAGAGCAAGGGAGCGATGATGAGGTGAAGAAGGGGGAGGCTGGGAAAAGAAGGGGGAGGTTGATGATGTCGAGTCAGAGCAAGGGAGCGATGATGATTCAGAATCAGAATCTTCTGCTCACAGGCTTGAAATTCTTTTTCATGTGATTTCTGCCAAGTTTGATGCCAACCCTAGCTTGCTAGGTCATATGCCAGTCAATGTGTGGAAGAAGTGTGTTAATAATATGCTTCTTGTGCTTGATATACTGCAACGATATTCCAATATTGTTGTTGGACACCTCGTCGGAGCCTGATGAGAAGGAAACTCAGAAGGGTGCTGACTATGATGGAACAATCCATGTTACTGGTGTCTGGTGACTTGGTTGCATTCCTTGAGAGAATCGATTCTGATTTTTTCAGGAGTTTACAGTGGCGTAGAGATGAACCCTTGTTTTTGGTGGTTACAGAGAATGTGCAAGACTACCCGGAGAGGGTTGGGGATCTCAAGGCTGCTGCGAAGGTTGCACTGTGTCGTGTTGAGCTAGTCTACTATAAACCTCAAGAAGTATATGATGCAGGAGAAAACTAGCTGAGCAAACTGAGGTTAGTGTGGAGGATGGAGAAAGCGAGGCTGGCGAGGAGCATCAAGCAGCTGATGACAGGGATCCATCACCGTTTGTTGTGATTCCAGATGTTGTTCCTAGGAAACCTACTTTCCCAGAGAGTGGCAGAGCCTTGATGGATGGGTTGATGTCTCTAATTTACAAGTATGGAGATGAAGGAACGAAAGCCCGGGCAATGCTGTGTCACATATATCACTATGCAATATCTGATGAATTTTCAGTTGCTCGTGACTTGCTCTTAATGAGTCGCTTACAAGATGGGATTCAACTTATGGACATCTCATCACAGATTTTATTCAATAGGGTCATGGCCCAACTTGGGTTATGTCCTTTCAGGTCTGGTTTGATAGCTGAAGCTCATGGGTCCCTGTCTGAGTCATATTCAACTGGAAGGGTCAAAGAGTTACTTGCGCAGGGTGTCCAGTATAGTCGATACCACAAAAGAACTCCTGAACAGGAAAGACTTGAGAGGAGAAGGATGATGCCTCACCATATGCATATAAACCTTGAACTTTTGGAAGCCACGCACTTGATTTGTGCTATGCTAATTGAGGTGCCCTATATTGCTCCTACTACTTATGACAAGCGGAGGTCTATGAGCAAAACGTTCCGGAGGCTTCTTGAAATGAGTGAGAGACAGACTTTTGCTGGACCTCAAGAAACTGTGAGGAATCATGTAATGGCTGCCACAAGGGCCCTAAATAAGGGTGACCACGAGAGAGCTTTCAGTGTCATTAGCTCTCTGGATACCTGGAAACTTTTGAGGAACAAGGAGCATATTCTTGATATGTTGAAGCTTAAAATCAAGGAGGAGTCTCCTTCAGGGTTGTGCCACAAGCTGTCACTAGAACAACCTGGCCAAGGAAAGGATGACGCTCCTGCTGTTGCTTGCCCTCCTAACGCTCAAGAGACTGTCTCCATCATGCATGCAGGAGTTGAGAAAGATATGAAAAGAGTTATCGATGATGGTCCTGAGAATGTTGCGGTGAATGCAACTAGCTTTGTTTCGGGAGTGGCTGTTGTTGCAACTGGCGCTTAGGACTGAAGATTTGTTGGTGGAGGCTAGGCTTGACTACCTCCAAGAGGCTGATAACGCTATTTCGAAAGATCATCCATCAATGACATGTAAGACTCGTTTTGAAATCTGATCATGGAATGGCTACATCATCAGCAGGAAGTATGACTCCTAGATCCCCGCTAACAACTCCGAGATCAAATAATATAGACAGGCTTTTAGCTGGTACAAGTGCAATTAATGAGAGTGATGATCTTCCACAGGTAAGCTATGCATGCAGTTTATGTCATTAACTCATTATGCATTGTATCTCTCTTTTCGCATTAGTTACCTGATCATACTGCTACAAAGGTGTCGGTTACGAAATTACCTGACTGGAAAAAATTGCTAGTGTGTTTATATGGGGCGATGTGTGTGATTTTGTTGCTCTATTCTTCTGCTGTTTATAAGTTAAGACAATTTAATGCATATGTGCAACTTCTGAATATTAACTATTGACCATCAATGTGGACATAAATATGGCAAACAGGGATTCCCTGTTTTTACCAAAGGAACCAAAGGTTCCCCTGATTTCCGTAGTGTTCAGAGGCGGGTTCAGGTAGGGTTTAGTGCGATCACATGGGTGGTCGATTTGGGGATGTATCTGTTCGATTAGAGATAAGGAGGGGGATTGTGATGAGTATATTTCTGTTTGCTTCTTATAATTCTCATGTTATTTCTGTTTGCTTCTTATAATTCTCATGTTATTTCTGTTTGCTTCTTATATTTCTCATGTTATTTCTATATATTTGGATATTGCAGCAAGATCATGTGCAGCACACACATGCTGACATGCCCAGCAAGATGTTTATGTGCAGCACACACATGCCCAGCAAGATGTTTACGTGCAGCACACACATGCCCAGCGAGATCCTGTGCAACACACACATGGGCAGCTAGAGCATGTGTCACCAAAGAAGAAACAGAAAAGAAAGACCACTGAAGCTGGCCAATCAAGCTCCCAACCTGCTCCAGGTCCTACGCAGTCAAGCAAAGCTTCTGGTGAAATGCACTTTGGAAGATCTCAAACCATTCCAATGTCCCAGGTAGTGACAGAGCCTGTGCCAAAATATGGGAGAATGAAGTGGTTACTGGGAGATAAACAAAACCAATCTGTACAGTAGTTTGAGCTGTTCGTATGTTAAGAATGTCCCAGAATTATTTTTGTAAGCTATGTGTGACAATGTGCTACAACTATGTGTGAAAATGTGCCAGAACTAGGTTGTGCAAAAAGAATCAGAACTATGTACTGCTAGATCAGTCAAAACTATGTGTTTCCCTCACTGCCGGTTCATATTGTTTCTATTTATTTCTTTCCCTGTCAATTTTCAACAAACTGAAGCCAAAATGCAGGCAAAGTGCTGCCAAAATTCAGTATGACTATTCAGATTAAATTGAGTACCATCCTGGTGCCAAATTACTGCCCAAATTCAACCAAATAAACTGAAGATATTCAGATACAATTGACTCAGGATTTCCATCACAATTCATTACATTCAAAGACCTGTGCACTACCAGATCAGTTGCTACACTACAAGATCAGGTGCTACACATAACCATGCCACAGTACATTGCAAATGCTACAGAAACTATCCAAATTGCAGCCAACATCAGATTGCTGCTTCAGGTTTTCTTGTCTTGCTTCCATCTTCACTGTCACTGCTCTTCTTCACTCTAGCCCGCAACAGGTTTGCTTCCAGCATTCAATCTGACAGCAAAATTCAGAAAACTCAAATTAACATCTAGTAATTCAGACCAAAAACCGAAAAAGAATCGATCAAATTTAAAGGAACGGATTTTCTTTCCTCCGGCGTCCCCTCCTCCTATGTCTCGTCCTCGCTCCGATCGGCGACGACGAGCGCCACCCGCACTCTCGCTCGAATCAGATCGGCGGACGATGGCGAGCCACGGGCGAGCAAGTGAGCCATGTCCTCCTGCGGGAGTGTAGTCGAACGGGATGTGCCGGCGGGGACGCGACGACACCCGGCGCAGCGGCGCCCCGACGGGAACGCGAGCCGCCATGGGGGTGCGAGCGAGAGCAGCAAGGTAACGAAAGAAGAAAGGGAAAGAGCGACAGACACAGCAGCGTGCGAGCCTCGCTGGCCTAAACCAGTGTCCAGGTCAGCAAAACCAGCCCTGAAAACTGCTCTCATCGTCCTCGGGGGGTCAATTACCTGGTATTGCATAGTTAGGGGATTAAGTATGCCGATTTGTAAATTCAAAAACAAAGTATGCCGATTTGTAAATTAAAAAAATAAAGTATGCCGATTTGTAGTCGGAGGGGGGCTGAGTCCAAAACCTGAAAGATGTGGGGGATTTTATGTACTTCTTTCGCGGAATCTATACCTAATAATAAATGCGCTAAGACTTCCGCTGTTTTGTTTGGTTTAGTTATTAAGAGAAAAACGTTTCAACTTTAAAAAATAGATTAACCTTGCCGTGTCGATTCTTTGCGTATGAGCCGATCAATCCCAGCGAAGTCAGATACCCAGTTGGTGACCGTATCCGATTCGAATCGGGACAAATCCATCCAACAGTGACGCACAAAAAAAAAACGAAGCTAGCGATCGTCGGCCGACCCAGCCATTGTCTCATGGACGCGTCTAGCCAACGGCCGGCCGTTGGTTAGCTCACCTCAACGGCCGTCCAGAAAAGGAAACTCTCTGTCCTCTATGTGACGAAAAGGGAAAGGACATCCTGCGACCTCCGACTGCGCCGGCCCCCAGCCCCCCACCGCGCCCGCCGCCCTCTGGCCTCCGACCTCTGACCCTAGACTCCCACCGCGCCGCCCTTTGGCCTCCGACTGCGCCGGCCCCCAGCCCCCCACCGCGTCGAGCAAGTCTTTGACTGCGCCGGCCCAGGGCTCTCACCGCACGGCCCCAGCGACCTCCCGCCTCGCACGGACCCGGCGAACTCCCACCGCATCTGCCGTAGGTCGACTGCCTTCCCCAGCGGAGTGTGTTGCATCTGCCTTTGCGCAGCGCCCCTGTGCGTGCTAGCTTTATGTGGATCTGATACGAGTATATGCTACACCTGCAATTGACTGAATTTGCTGCCTGCGGAAGACGACCACACGAGGCTGTGGATGGCTTCGGTTGGGCCAGTCACAACGAGAGAGATGAAAGGAGGAGGCCGGTCCAGATTCGGTCCAACATGTTTTTTTTTACAAAGTACAGTAGTTGTTTATTGTTATCAGATACTAACAACACACACAAGTTGCTCATTTCGGACTGAAAGTGCGTGACAGTGATTTAAGATTTGCCTGAAAAACACTACTTAGTTGCCTCAGAGCACAAATTAGTTGCCCCAAACAATACTTAGTTAAGTTTCAAAAAAATACTTAGTTGCGTGTTAGTGATCTAAAATTCGCCTGAAAAACATTACTTAGTTGCCTCGGAGCACAAATTAGTTGCCCCAAACAATACGATAGTTGCGTGTTAGTGATCTAAAATTTGCCTGAAAAACACTACTTAGTTGCCTCGGAGCACAAATTAGTTGCCCCAAACAATACTTAGTTGTGTGTTGGTGGTTTAAAATTTGCGTGAAAACACTACTTAGTTGCCTCGGAGCACAAATAGTTGCCCCAAACAATACTTAATTGTGTGTTAGTGGTTTAAAATTTGCCTGAAAAACACTACTTAGTTGTCTCGGAGCACAATTAGTTGCCCCAACCAATACTTAGTTGCCAAACAATACTTAGTTGCCTAAGAGTGATTTAAAATTTGCCTAAAAACACTACTTTTTTTTTGTCTCGAAGCACAAAATCAGTTGTCTCAAACACTACTTAGTTGCCTAAAGCTTGCCCGAAAACACCACTTAATTGCCTAAAAATCATTACTTAGTTGCTACGTACAAAAACACTACTTAGTTACACCTTGCCTGAAGACACCACTAAAAATCAGTTTTGGTACGGAGTGAAACAACTTCATTGTGTGTTGAGGCAACTTCCTACAATTTCACAACTGCGAGTCTACGATAAACAACTCGACAATAATTTAAAAACACTTTTGGTAAAAAAACAACTAATATACACAGTTAAGCAACAAAATTGATAGAGTTAAGAAAAAAGCAAAGTAATCTCATGAAGCAACTATTAGAATATGAATATTTTAGGCAACAAATTGATAGAATTAAGCAACTAATATTTGATGGGAGGCAACAAATAGGTAGATTTGAGCAGATATTTGGGTTTCTTTTTTCCTTTTCTTCCCCTTTCTTCCTCCAACGCTCCTTTCTTCCCCACCGTGCACGGTCCACCACCCAGATGTTCCCCTGCGCGTAGCCTGCCCTGCCTGCCCCAGCGCGCTGAGGTCTGGACCGGGCCTCCGCGCGAGCTCCTCCCCTCCGCATGAACAGCGCTGCCACGGAGCGCTTCACCTCTGTAAGCTGGCCAGCCGGGCCACCGCGCCGCGCCCCAAGAGCTCCAACCCGTGGTGAGAAGGGCGGGTGTTGTACGGCGATCCACTGGCTGCCCGCGACGTGGTACGTCCATTCTCTGGCACGCGGAGCGCGAGCACGGGATTGGAGACGACGAGAGAGCCATGGATCTGGGTTATTGCAGGGTCTCGGCGGCTGGAGTAGAGTAGGCGAGGGGAGCGTCGCCGGAGGGCCGGACGAGGGCACGAGAGGGTCATCGGCTGCGTTGTTGTCCGGGAGCAGCGTGCGGGTGGCCGGCCGGAGTGCCTCGGATGGATGGAGGGAGCAGCGCGTTGGGCCGGTCGACCGAGGTAGGAGAAAGGATAAGTTGTGGACCGCCCCGACCAGGTGCCACCTGGACGCTAATCTTGGCGCGCACGCTCGGATCGGACGACGTGCTCGCGGCCGTTGCGAGCCTCCGTTTAACGCACGCGCGTTTATAAGCTTTTAGGTTTGTTGGACGCGTCTAGCCAACGGCCGGCCGTTGGTTAGCTCACCTCAACGGTCGTCCAGAAAAGGAAACTCTCAGTCCTCTATGTGACGAAAAGGGAAAGGACACCCTGCGACCTCCGACTGCGATCCACTGGCTGCCCGCGACGTGGTACGTCCATTCTCTGGCACGCTGATGACCCACAAGTATAGGGGGTGTATCGTAGTACTTTCGATAAATAAGAGTGTCAAACCCAACGAGGAGCAGAAGGTGTTGACAAGCAGTTTTGATAAAGGATTCACTGTAAATACTCACAGACAAGTTTTTAGGAGTTTTTGATATAGCAGATAAATAAAATATAAGTAGATAAAATGCAGTAATAATAATTGCAGCGAGTGGCCCAATCCTTTCTACAGCAAAGGACAAGCCGGTTGGTTTACTTATAATGACCAAACGTTCTTGATGACACATGGGAATATTGTCAAGTGCTTTCGCTTCATATAGTTGACTAATCTTCATTGTTTTGATAAGTGTTGTGTGGGTGAACCTATGCTAATGCACCGCCCTTCCTAGGACTAATACATACTTGTGATTAAACCCCTTGCAAGCATCCGCAAATACAAGAAAGTAATTAAGATAAATCTAACCACAGCCTTAAACTCTGAGATCCTGCTATCCCTCATGCATCGATATACCAACGGGTGTTTAGGTTTCTGTCACTCCGGCAACCCCACAATTGGCAAACGAATACACGATGCATTCCCCTAGGCTCATAAAGGTGAAGTGTCATGTAGTCGACGTTCATATGACACCACTAGAAGAATAACACCACAACTTAAACATCAAACCATTAAATATTACTCAATATAATTCAGTACTAACATCAAGACTTCTCCCATATCCTCAAGAACTAAACGAACTACTCACAAGACATCATATGGAACATGATCAGGGGTGATATAATGATGAATAATAATCTGGACATAAACCTTAATTCAACGGTTTCACCCAATAGCATCAACCACAAGGAGTAATTAACACCGGGAAAGTTTCCCCTATGAACTAGACAAGATTCACCCCTAGATGTTACAGCGGAACGGAGTGGAGCGGCGGTGATGATGGTGTCGGCGATGGAGATGATGGTGATGATGATCCCAATGAAGTCCAGCTCGATGACGGTGACGATGGCGACGATTTCCCCCTCCGGGAAGGAATTTCCCCCGGCAGATTTCTCCCTGCCGGGGAGCTTTTCTTTCTCTGGTGTTTTCCGCCTCGTGGAGGCGGCGGAATATTTCCTCGACGACTCCCCCTGTCTTAGGGTTTTCTGGAGATGATGTACGCGAAGGGGGGCTGGCAGATCCAACTCTTGCAAAAGAAGTACCCATCTAATAAGCCTAGGCTTAGCATCTTTCTTTTCCATAAGGTATCTAATAGCAGCATGATCAGTATGAATAATAACTTTCGAGTCAACAATGTAACGTCGAAATTTGTCACAAGCGAATACTACAGCTAAGAATTTCTTTTATGTAGTAGCATAATTCTTTTGAGCAGAATCAAGAGTTTTACTAGCATAATGAATAACATTCAACTTTTATCTACTCGCTGCCCAAGAACAGCACCTACAGCAAATCACTAGCATCGCACATAATTTCAAAAGGTAAATTCCAATCAGGTGGTTCAACTATAGGAGCGGTGATTAAAGCCTTTTTCAAAGTTTCAAAAGCTTCCTTACAATCATCATCAAAACAAAAGGTACATCTTTTTGAAGAAGATTAGTAAGAGGCTTTGAAATTTTAGAGAAATCTTTAATAAACCTCCTATAAAAACCAGCATGACCAAGAATACTACGAATACCTTTGACATCTTGGGACAAGGCATCTTTCAATTGCCTCACTTTAGCTCGATCAACTTCAATGCCTCTTTCAGAAATTTTATGTCCAAGAACAATTCCTTCATTAACCATAAAGTGGCATTTCTCCCAATTAAGAACAAGATTAGTTCTTCACATCTCTGCAAAACTTTGTCAAGATTGTGCAAGCAATTATCAAAAGAAGTTCCATAGACGGAGAAATCGTCCATGAAGACTTCCACAATTTCCTCACAAAACCATGAAAAATAGCAGACATGCATCTTTGAAAAGTAGCAGGAGCATTACACAAACCAAAAGGCATACGTCTATAAGCATAAGTTCCATAAGGACAAGTAAAAGTAGTTTTCTCTTGATCTTGCTCTCACAGCAATTTGAGAAAACCCAGAATAACCATCAAGGAAACAAAAATGAGTTTTCTTAGACAACCTCTCAAGCATTTGATCAATAAAAGGTAAAGGATAATGATCTTTCTTAGTTACTTTGTTAACCTTTCTAAAATCAATGCACATTCTATAACCAACTACTACTCTTTGGGAATTAGTTCATCATTTTCATTAGGCACAACAATAATTCCTCCTTTCTTAGGAACACAATGCACAGGACTTACCCATCTACTATCAGCAATAGGATAAATAATACCAGCTTCAAGAAGTTTTAATACCTCATTTCTTACCACTTCTTTCATCTTGGTATTAAACGACGTTGATGCTCAACAACTGGCTTTGCATCAGGTTCCGTATTGATAGCATGTTGAAATAGCAGGGGAAATCCCTTCAAATCATCAAGAGTATACCCATAGCTCCACGGTGTTTCTTCAACACTCCAATAACCTTTCCTCTTTACCTGAAAGTTTAGAACTAATAATAACAGGATATATTTTCTTATCATCAATATAAGCATATTTAAGATTATCAGGTAAAGGTTTAAATCAAAACAGGATCCTCCTTGGTGGCATTGTAGTACCCAAATCTTCCACGGTAAATTGTGTTGAGCATAGGTTGATGACGGAATATTTCATCAAGCTCATTCCTTTCTTCCATAAAGCCTCACTTTCATGATCCTCCAATGTTGCTGCAAAGCATTGTTAGGAGCAAGAACAATAGATGCAAGTTGAGCAACTTCAAAATCTCATTAGGCAATTCAGTTTCATAAGGTGCTTTAGCAAATTTAGAGAAATTGAACTCATAAGATTCACCAGCAAATTTAGTAAAGATTTTCTCTTTCTTACAATCTATAACAGCACCACAAGTATTCAGAAAAGGTCTACCAAAAATAATAGGACAACTCTCACTGGCAGCCGAACCAAGTACAAGAAAATCAGCAGGTATTTAGTCTTACCACAAAGGACTTCGACATCTCTAACAATACCAATTGGAGAGATAGTTTCCCTATTAGCAAGCTGAATAACCACATCAATTTCTTCAAGTTCACAAGGAGCAATTTCGTGCATAATTTCCCTGTAAAGCTCATAAGGAATAGCACTAGAACTTGCACCAATATCACATAAACCATAATAGCAATGATCACCTATCCTAACAGAAAGCACAGGAACACTAGTTTTCCTAGAACTTTTAGGATGTGAACAATATTAGAAGCATCTCACAAAAGATAATATGCCCATCTTCTAAATTTTCAGTGACAAGTCTTTAACCATTGCTACAGCAGGTTCAACAGTTATTTGTTCATCAGGTTTTAGCTTTCTTTGTACTTTTGTTAACAACACCAGTTATGATAGTATGTTCCTTAATTTTGACAGGAAAAGGAACTTTTTCAATATAAGGTTCAGGAATAATGCGATCAACAGTATTAACCTCAATACTTCTAGCTATAGGAGAAACAATTATCTTTATAAGGTTCATGATAATTTTTAAAACCCTCCTTGGCATACCGAAATAGGAGCAAAGGCTTTATAAAAATTTGCAACAACTTGAGAGTCAAGACCATAAGTAGTGCTAATTTTACGATAATCATCAGTATCATAAAATTTTAACACACTCAAAGTCATACTTTATACCTGACTCTACCTTTGTCGTTCTCCCATCCTTCAGTGTTCTCCTGAATCCGATCAAGAAGGTCCCATTTAAACTCTTCTTTATTACGAGTGAACGATCCAGAACAAGTAGTATCCAATAGAGTTTTATCCTGAAAGGAGAGCCTTGCATAAAAGTTATCAATAACAACATTACCAGGAAGCTCATGAATGGGACATTTGAGCATTAATGACTTCAATCTCCCCACGCTTGGGCAATACTCTCTCCATCATAGGCCAAATTATATATGAGGTTCCGTCCTTATGAATCTCACTTGGAGGATAGAATTTAGAGTAAAAGAGAGGTACAATTTCCTCCCATCCAAGAGAATACCCATTCTTCAGCAGTTTATACCAATGTGCAGCTTTACCAGACAGCGATAGAGAGAATATTTCTTCTTAACTTCTCCCATGAATACCTGCACACTTAAATAACTCGCATAATTCATGTAGAATAACAAATGATCATCCAGGATGGACAGTTCCATCTCCTGCATAGCGGTTATTGTAACACGTTCAACAATTTTCATAGGAATTTTGAATGGATTACCTGCTCATCGGCGCCTCCTCTACTACCTTAGCAGTGGTAGTTGTTTTCCCAAATAGGAATTCAAGAGAAGACCCTCCATAATGAATATAGCAGCAGGCAAAAATAAAAACAGCACGTACATAAAGTTTTCCTTACCAATTCCACTTACCAATAGCGCTTCACTCCCCGGCAACGGCGCCAGAAAATAGTCTTGATGACCCACAAGTATAGGGGGTGTATCGTAGTACTTTCGATAAATAAGAGTGTCGAACCCAACGAGGAGCAGAAGGTGTTGACAAGCAGTTTTGATGAAGGATTCACTGTAAATACTCACAGACAAGTTTTTAGGAGTTTTTGATAGCAGATAAATAAAGTACAAGTAAATAAAATGCAGTAATAATAATTGCAGCGAGTGGCCCAATCCTTTCTACAGCAAAGGACAAGCCGGTTGTTTACTTATAATGACCAAACGTTCTTGAGGACACACGGGAATATTGTCAAGTGCTTTCGCTTCATATAGTTGATTAATCTTCATTGTTTTGATAAGTGTTGTGTGGGTGAACCTATGCTAATGCACCGCCCTTCCTAGGACTAATACATACTTGTGATTAACCCCTTGCAAGCATCCGCAAATACAAGAAAGTAATTAAGATAAATCTAACCACAGCCTTAAACTTGAGATCCTGCTATCCCTCATGCATCGATATACCAACGGGTGTTCAGGTTTCTGTCACTCCGGCAACCCCACAATTGGCAAACGAATACACAATGCATTCCCCTAGGCCCATAAAGGTGAAGTATCATGTAGTCGACGTTCACATGACACCACTAGAAGAATAACACCACAACTTAACATCAAACCATTAAATATTACTCAACATAATTCACTACTAACATCAAGACTTCTCCCATGTCCTCAAGAACTAAACGAACTACTCACAAGACATCATATGGAACATGATCAGAGGTGATATAATGATGAATAACAATCTGGACATAAACCTTAATTCAACGGTTTCACCCAATAGCATCAACAAGGAGTAATTAACACCGGGAAAGTTTCCCCTATGAATAGACAAGATTCACCCTAGATGTTATAGCGGAACGGAGTGGAGCGGCGGTGATGATGGTGTCGGCGGTGGAGATGATGTGATGATGATCCCAATGAAGTCCAGCTCGATGACGGTGACGATGGCGACGATTTCCCCCTCCGGGAAGGAATTTCCCCCGGCAGATTTCTCCCTGCCGGAGAGCTTTTCTCGCTCTGGTGTTTTCCGCCTCGTGGAGGCGGCGGAATATTTCCTCGACGATCCCCCTGTCTTAGGGTTTCTGGAGATGATGTACGCGAAGGGGGCTCGCAGAGGTGGGCCAGGGCCTCCTCACCCCTGGCGGCGCGCCAGCAAGGTGGGCCGCGCCACCAGGGGTGAGGGCCCATGGTGGCTCACCTCGGCCCCCCTTTTGGCTGCCTCCGTCATCTGATAAAATAGGAACTTCTGGATATTTTCCTCGAATTATTGATCTTCAGAAATATATATCTTGACGGTCCTTTTTCCAGCAGAAATCTGACTCGGTGTTTATTTCTCCAATAATCATCAAACATGCAAAATAGGTAAAATAACATAAGTAACATCTCTAAATATGAAATATATCAATGAATAACAGTAAATTATGATATAAAATAGTGATGCAAAATGGACGTATCAACCCCCCAAGCTTAGACCTCGCTTGTCCCCAAGCGAAAACTGAGCTCAGTAAACAAGACCACAGGTTTATGGAGTGAAGTGTCGATAAACAAATACGGACAAGAAGCATCACATTTATTGATACATAAGTCATTTAGATAGCAACTTCCCTTCATATAATCTTAACTTGAAACAAGTAAAGGGAACCACAATAAAGTGCATAGAGAAAATCATAATTGGTGATGGCAAACTTATGTTCTTGGTCAGTGAACAATTAACAGATCATACTTATCTTTCGAGCAGAGTCTTTATATTAGAGCTTATATTGCAGAACTTACATGCTCAATCATAACAATCTCCTTACAGTCATTGATAACTTTCAAAGTTATATTCATTCAGATAAAAGCTTTGTGCTAAACAAGGAAACATAAAAGATATGATTAGAAGTATCAACATATAAATGATTGGTCACAACAACTCAAATGCTTGCTTGAGATAGAGGGAATAGGTTTACTGACTCAACAAGAAAGTAAAAGATAGGCCCTTCGCAGAGGGAAGCAGGGATGAAATCATGTGCTAGAGCTTTTAAGTTTTGAAATCATATAGAGAGTATAAAAATATTGTTTGAGCTATGTATGTCGTTGTCAACGAATCGTAGTAAAGAGAACACTAACCCCTTGTCAACCAGACTTTCAAGAGCGGCTCCCATGAAGGACGTTATTTCTACCCAAAGGTAGATCATCCCTCTTCTCTTTTGTTTACACATGTATTTTTAAATTGGTATGACACTCCTCCCAACCTTGCTTACACAAGCCATGGCTAACCGAATCCTCGGGTGCCTTCCAACAATCACATACCATGGAGGAGTGCCTATTTGATGATGTTAACATTTTGAATTGCTTCTGATAAATCATTGGCAAACATGTGAAGAGAATCAAATGGTTAAAGTTGTAATTAATTGGGACTGGGCACCCCATTTGCCAGCTCTTTTTGCAAGTTATTGGATAAGCGGTGTATATGCCACTAGTCCATTGGTGAAAGTCTGTCTGACAAGAGTGCTAGAGAAACTCTACAAACCCTCATGAGCTAATAAACAGTGACACAAAATAGGAGTAATAAGTTTTGAATAATTTAAAGGTAGCACATGAAGTATTTACTTGGAGTGGCGCGAAATACCACATAGTAGGTAGTTATGGTGGACACGAATGGCAATGGTTTGGCTCAAGGTTTGGATGTATGAGAAGCATTCCCTCTCAATACAGGTTTTTGGCTAGCAGGTTATGTAGCAAGCATAAGAGTTGAGGGATACAAACAATTATACAAGTGATAAGAACAATCATGCAATCTTCCTTGGAAGCACAAATAGTTTAACTTAAGAATACTAAGCTTATGAGCCAACAAGAAAGAAAGATCATGGAATAATATATCTACATGTACTTCCCTCTCTCTACTTAAGTCTCAAAGTATTGTTACTACTGACCAATGCTAAGTTTGCCAAAACCAAAAAGATTAACTAATGCTCCAAAAGTGATGCCTATACTAACAACAAGGTTATCAATATGAAAGAGAATTGCAAACTAAAATAAAGTATGCAGAAAGTAAATGATAAAACTTCTCATTAATATTCCATAACGGCAACTCACACCAAGGGATACATAGATAACCAACTAAAAGAGAGATACTTCCACATTGCAAACCATCCTATAAGATAACTTCTCTACTCACGATATGACTCTATTGAAAAGTAAAAGGTAAAGATAATGGTGTGATACCGCGGCACTCCCCCAAGCTTGGAACAAACCAAGGGGATGCCAATACCATGATGAATTACTCCTTCGGCGGCGGTGGTGAATTCTTGATAAGCTTATCAACCAGCTCCTCAGTTCATCAATCTTGTAGGTGAGAGCGCGAATCAGCTCCGAGTTGTGCTCAATGCGGTTCATGAACTTGTCGGACTGCGAGTCCCAGCTCTTGGAATTGTTTCCCCACTTCTCAGCTTTGGAATCCATCTTTCCTGCATTGTTAGAACGATCTATATTCAACCACTGGGCAACTATGCCTCGGGAATCCTTTCAATTTGACTCTTATGAATTAGATTGTGGAAGGGGTTATTGATGCCTGGAGAAGACGTCCTTGGAGCTAGGAAGCGACGTGGAACCTTTCCTCCGGTGCTCATCCGCGCGCCTCTCTTGAGGTTGAACGGATTTGCCACCACTCTGATGCTTGCAACGGTGGCGCGCGGGTATACGCGCGGATCTTCCTCCACTTCACCTTCATCTTCACTCATGACTTCTTCCTCAGCTTGGGGTTTGAGGATCATCTTCTAAAGGCTCCTTGCCCTTGTTGTTGTTGTTGGAACCATGGTGCTTCTAAATCTGAGAGCAAATCCTGGCAGAAACAGCTCGAAACAAAACGCGACGAAAAGGAGATATACGAACCTCGGGGGTTCGGGTTAGATATATAGCAAAAAGTTTTACATCAAAAGGAAGGTACTGGAGGAAACCTGGTCGGAAACGAGCTCCGGGGCGTCCTCACCCCCTGGTGGCGCGGCCAGGGTGGGCCCGCGCCGCCACGAGGTGAGGTGCCCTCGGGCACCGTTTCCCACCTGGTTCGGTCTCTTATTTTTCCATATTTAATAATAACAACAAAAATATCTATTGGAAGATTAAACGCGAACTTTTGCTTACCGAAACTGTTACCTATTCAAAGTCAAATTCTGCAGTTCCATGGAAATGCTCTTCAATGAAAACTTCCGGAGTCACCACTTTAATAGTGTCAACATCTTCATTGTAAGAATCTCCATAAATATAATGTTTGAGTCTTTGACCATTCACTACTTGTGTAGAGTTATCTTTGAGTGAAGCAATCTTTATTGCACTTGAACGATACACTCCACAATAACAAAAGGTCCTTCCCATTTTGAGAGTAATTTTCCTGCAAAAAATCTGAGATGAGACCTATACAATAGAACTTTCTCACCAACATTAAATTCTCTTTTAAGAATTCTCCTATCATGCCATCTCTTAACTTTTTCTTTAAAGAGTCTAGCATTTTCATAAGCTTCACTTCTCCATTCATCTAGAGAACTCAAATGAAGCAACCTTTTTCACCAGCAAGTTTAAAATCTCTATTAAGCTCTCTCACTGCCCAATAAGCTTTGTGTTCTAATTCTAAAGGCAAGTGACAAGCTTTACCATAAACCATTTTGTAAGGAGACATACCCTTAGGGTTTTTATAAGCAGTTCTATAAGCCCATAAAGCATCATTTAACTTACTAGCCCAATTTTTTCTAGATTTATTAACAGTCTTTTGCAAGATAGATTTAATCTCTCTATTTGACAATTCTACTTGTCCACTAGTTTGAGGATGATAAGCTGAAGCAATTCTATGATTAACACCATATTTAGCAAGGGTCTTTCTAAAACCACCATGGATGAAATGAGAACCTCCATCAGTCATAAGATATCTAGGTACACCAAATCTAGGAAAAATAACATCTTGAAGCATTTTTAAAGAGGTCTCACCATCAGCACTTTTTGTAGGTATAGCTTCTATCCATTTAGTAACGTAATCAACAGCAACAAGTATATGAGTGTTACCTTCTGAAGGAGGAAAGGACCCATGAAGTCGAATCCCCAACAATCAAATGGTTCAATAACAAGAGAATAATTCATAGGCATTTCATTACGTCTAGAGATATTACCAACCCTTTGACATTCATCACAAGATAAAATAAATTTCCTTGCATCCTTAAAGAGGGTAGGCCAATAAAAACCTGATTGTAGAACCTTTTGTGCAGTTCTATCTCCAGCATGATGCCCTCCATAAGCACTACCATGGCATTTTCTCAATACCTCTGTTGTTCATGTTCAGGAACACATCTTCGCATAATGCCATCAACTCCTTCTTTATATAAGTGTGGGTCATCCCAAAAATAATGCCTCAAGTCATAAAAGAATTTCCTTCTTTGCTGAGCTGAAAAGGTTGGAGGCAAGTACTTGGAAACAATAAAGTTAGCATAATCAGCATACCAAGGACTATCTCGTGAACTTACCCTTATTGCAGCCAATTGTTCATTCGGAAAACTATCATTAACAGGGATAGGATCATAAGGAATGCTTTCCAATCTAGACAAATTATCTGCAACAGGGTTTTCAGCACCTTTCTATCTACAATATGCAAATCAAACTCTTGCAAAAGAAGTAACCATCTAATAAGCCTAGGCTTAGCATCTTTCTTTTCCATAAGGTATCTAATAGCAGCATGATCAGTATGAATAGTAACTTTCGAGTCAACAATGTAAGGTCGAAATTTGTCACAAGCGAATACTACAGCTAAGAATTCCTTTTCTGTAGTAGCATAATTCTTTTGAGCAGAATCAAGAGTTTTACTAGCATAATGAATAACATTCAACTTCTTATCTACTCGCTGCCCAAGAACAGCACTGAAAGGACACGGATGTCGCCTAGAGGGGGGGTGAATAGACGATTAAAATTCTTTAAGGTTTAGGCTTGAATAAATGCGGAATAAAACTATTGTTTAATTTATCAAGCACGAAACCTAAACAAGCTAGGGTTTACCTATGTGCACCAACAACTTATGCTAAACAATATAAGCAAATATGTGATAGCAAGATATATTACTTCAAGCTCGATGGCTATCACAAAGTAAATAGCATAAGTAAGAAGCTCGAGTATAGAAATACCGAGGCACTTGGAGACGATGATTTATCCCGAAGTTCACTTCCCAATGGAAGCTACGTCTCCGTTGGAGCGGTGCGGAGTCACAAAGTGATCCCCGAATAGCCGTCAAATGGCACACCGTAATCTCCTTCGTGCCTCCACCAATGCGGAGTGCCACGAACCACTATGGGACACTCAAGGGTGGTCACCGAACCCGTACAAGGATGAGGCACACTCCACAACTTAATTGGAGGCTCTCACCGAATTCCCGCGGCTCCCAAAGCCACAAGAATCACAAGGTTGGGGCGCGTCTCCACAACTTAATTGGAGGCTCCCAACAATCCCGCGAGCCACCAAAACTCTGAGATCAACTAGGACCGTCTAGGGCACTCCAAGTACCCAAGAGGACAAGCTCTAGGGCACCCCAAGTACCCAAGAGTAACAAGCTTCTCAACTTCGATTTCCACGTATCACCGTGGAGAACTCAAACCGATGCAACCGATGCAATGGGCAAGAACACAAGAAGTGCTCAAAATCCTTCACTCTCAAATCCCACCAAAGCAACTAATGCTATTGAGGGGAGAAGAGAGGAAGAACAAAGAGGAACACTAAATCCCTCCAAGATCTAGATCCAAAAGCTTCCCCTCACTTAGAGGAGAGATTGATTGGTGGAATGGTAGATCTAGATCTCCTCTCTCTTTTCCTTCTTATTGTAGGCAAGAATCATGGAGGAATAGAGAGAAAGCAAAGCTCAAAGAAGGTCAACAATGGGGGAAAACGAGCTCAAGAGTTCTACCTTCATTGGAGAAGAAGACCAAGTATTTATAGGTCCACCGAAAATGTGGCCGTTGGCCACAGTCTGCGCAGGCCCGGTAGTACCGGACCAAAGTCCGGTAGTACCGGACTGCAGACGCTGGCCAGGTCAAACCAGTCGTTTGACTCGGCGACGCGCCAGCCCGGTAGTACCGGGCCTGAGACCCGGTACTACCTCTTAAGTCGCTTAAAAACAGAAGGGTTTTGGCCCTTCCCGGTACCCGCCCCGGTACCTGAACCGGTACTACCGAGCGAGCTCGGTACTACCGGCGCTCCCAGCCCGGTACTACCGGCGCCTGGGAAAACAGCAGATTTGATCAGAAACAGGAAAACCTGAAATGCAATAACTTTCTCGTTCGAACTCCAAATGAGATGAAACCAACTTCGTTGGAAAGATAACGACGAGTGGAAATATTAAGGGTCACAAATATAGAGGGGATACCACACATGGGGAGGTGTGGTCCCTAACTCGAAGGTGGACCGGTAATATTTCCAACATGAAAACGCAACAAGTTTTCCAAATGAAATCCGTTTTCGAAGAACTTGGGCTTGTCATGAAGATCACGACAAGCACCAAAACCCAACAAGGAGAAAAGCCATATAAGAACCAAGAAAGATGATGATGCCAAGTATGCAAAGGTTTGAGCTCTCTCCAACTGATACGATTAAGCTTTAGTCGAGAGCCCCTCTTGATAGTACGGTATCTATCCTATAACCCGGTCTCCCGACTAACAACATGAGACCGGTAAAATAGAAACCTATCAAGATCATACCTTTGCCTTGCGCATTCCACTTGACTAGATGATGACGATCTTGATCTTCTCAAGTGGACCACCTTTCTTGATTGCGCTTCGCTTGGTGAAGATCCCCATAATTCTCCCCATACTCCACTATGGGAGAGCCTCTCATCAGCACATCTTCACTTGACCATTATCTCCAAATGGGTGGCAAGCTTCAAACATATAATATCTTCGAGATACTTCTCTTGAACTTGCACAACTCAAGCTTGATGACGATCACCACTTGACGTCATCCTTCATGGGCTATATGAAATCCTCATTTGATGCTAGCCCATAG
This sequence comes from Poa pratensis, assembly GCA_947311845.1. Lineage (NCBI taxonomy): Eukaryota > Viridiplantae > Streptophyta > Magnoliopsida > Poales > Poaceae > Poa > Poa pratensis. The sequence goes on from CAMZMU010000048.1 coordinate 21,355,612, forward strand.
AAATATACCTAACCATACATATAAATGCCACACACATATCATGGGTTAGTTCACAAAGCTATATGGACAATTGCTTACCATACCAAGAGATACATTATCCCACTTGGTACATCTTGGAGCTTTGTGTATTGATCAATCTTGATCAACCTTGTATCTTTTCTTCTCTTTTCAATAGACGATGTCTTGAAGATAACCATGAATGATCACTAATCCGTTTCTTCAAGACATACTTGCAATATGCTTATCTCACGTATGACCAATCATCGGATAACTCCTCGAATAACAACTTGGTCATCACATACTCTTCTTCTTGATCACATCAAGTATATATCCATACACCTCGATGATCTTGATGCCAAATACTTCATTATATCAATATATTCAAGGCATCAACCTTGAATCCAACATATGGAGTTCAAGCATGGTTTATGGACAAACACTATAAGTATAACTCAATGCAACCATTAGTCCATAGGGATTGTCATTAATTACCAAAACCACACATGGGGGCGCCATGCCCTTTCAAGCACCTACAGCAAAATCACTAGCATCGCACATAATTTCAAAAGGTAAATTCCAATCAGGTGGTTCAACTATAGGAGCGGTGATTAAAGCCTTTTTCAAAGTTTCAAAAGCTTCCATAATAAACCTTAATAAACAAAAGGTACATCTTTTTAAAGAAGATTAGCAAGAGGCTTTGAAATTTTAGAGAAATCCTTAATAAACCTTCTATAGAAACCAACATGACCAAGAATACTACGAATACCTTTGACATCTCTGGGACAAGGCATCTTCTCAATTGCCTCAACTTTAGCTCGGTCAACTTCAATGCCTCTTTCAGAAATTTTATGTCCAAGAAAAATTCCTTCATTAACCATAAAGTGGCATTTCTCCCAATTAAGAACAAGATTAGTCTCTTCACATCTCTGCAAAACTTTATCAAGATTGTGCAAGCAATTATCAAAAGAAGTTCCATAGACGGAGAAATCGTCCATGAAGACTTCCACAATTTCTCACAAAACCATGAAAAATAGCAGACATGCATCTTTGAAAAGTAGCAGGAGCATTACACAAACCAAAAGGCATACGTCTATAAGCATAAGTTCCATAAGGACAAGTAAAAGTGGTTTTCTCTTGATCTTGCTTCCTACAGCAATTTGAGAAAACCCAGAATAACCATCAAGGAAACAAAAATGAGTTTTCTTAGACAACCTCTAGCATTTTGATCAATAAAAGGTAAAGGATAATGATCTTTCTTATTACTTTGTTAACCTTTCTAAAATCAATGCACATCTATAACCAACTACTACTCTTTGGGAATTAGTTCATCATTTTCATTAGGCACAACAGTAATTCCTCCTTTCTTAGGAACACAATGCACAGGACTTACCCATCTACTATCAGCAATAGGATAAATAATACCAGCTTCAAGAAGTTTTAATACCTCATTTCTTACCACTTCTTCATCTTGGGTATTAAACGACGTTGATGCTCAACAACTGGCTTTGCATCAGGTTCCATATTGATAGCATGTTGACAAATAGCAGGGAGATCCCTTTCAATCATCAAGAGTATACCCATAGCTCCACGGTGTTTCTTCAACACTTCCAATAACCTTTCCTCTCTTACCTGAAAGTTTAACTGATAATAACAGGATATATTTTCTTATCATCAATATAAGCATATTTAAATTATGGTAAAGGTTTAAATCAAAACAGGATCCTCCTTTGGTGGCATGTGGTACCCAATCTTCCCACGGTAAATTGTGTTTGAGCATAGGTTGATGAGGAATATTTCATCAAGCTCATTCCTTTCTTCCATAAAGGCCTCTATCATGATCTCCAATGTTGCTGCAAAGCATTGTTAGGAGCAAGAACAATAGTGCAAGTTGAGCAATTTCAAATCTCATTAGGCAATTCGGTTTCATAAGGTGCTTTAGCAAATTTAGAGAAATTGAATTGTAAGTTTCACCAGCAAATTTAGTAAAGATTTTCTCTTTCTTACAATCTATAACAGCACCACAAGTATTCAGAAAAGGTCTACCAAAAATAATAGGACAACTCTCATGGCAGCCGAACCAAGTACAAGAAAATCAGCAGGGTATTTAGTCTTACCACAAAGAACTTCACATCTCTACAATACCAATTGGAGAGATAGTTTCCCTATTAGCAAGCTGAATAACCACATCAATTCTTCAAGTTACAAGGAGCAATTTCGTGCATAATTTCCCTGTAAAGCTCATAAGGAATAGCACTAGAACTTGCACCAATATCACATAAACCATAATAGCAATGATCACCTATCCTAACAGAAAGCACAGGAACACTAGTTTTCCTAGAACTTTAGGATGTGAACAATATTAGAACATCTTCACAAAAGATAATATGCCTATCTTCTAAATTTTCAGTGACAAGGTCTTTAACCATTGCTACAGCAGGCTCAACAGTTATTTGTTCATCAGGTTTTATGGCTTTCTTTGTACTTTTGTTAACAACACCAGCTATAATAGAATGTTCCTTAATTTTGACAGGAAAAGGAACTTTTTCAATATAAGGTTCAGGAATAATGCGATCAACAGTATTAACCTCAATACTTCTAGCTATAGGAGAAACAATTTTATCTTTATAAGGTTCATGATAATTCTTAAAACCTTCCTTGGCATACCGAAATAGAGCAAAGGCTTTATAAAAATTTGCAACAACTTGAGAGTCAAGACCATAAGTAGTGCTAATTTTACGATAATCATCAGTATTCATAAAAGTCTTAACACACTCGAAGACTACTTTATACCTGACTCTACCTTTGTCGTTTCCCATCCTTCAGTGTTCTCCTGAATCCGATCAAGAAGGTCCCATTTAAACTCTTCTTTATTACGAGTGAATGATCCAGAACAAGTAGTATCCAATAAGTTTTATCCTGAAAGGAAGCCTTGCATAAAAGTTATCAATAACGACATTACCAGGAAGCTCATGAATGAGACATTTGAGCATTAATGACTTTAGTCTCCCCACGCTTGGGCAATACACTCTCCATCAAGGCCAAAAATTATATATGAGGTTCCGGTCCTTGTGAATCTCACTTGGAGGATAGAATTTAGAGTAAAAGAGGATACAATTTCCTCCCATCCAAGAGAATGCCCATTCTTCAGCAGTTTATACCAATGTGCAGCTTTACCAGACAGCGATAGAGAGAATAGCTTCTTCTTAACTTTCCCATTGAATACTGCACACTTAAATAACTCGCATAATTCATGTAGATATAACAAATGATCACCAGGATGGACAGTTCCATCTCCTTCATAGCGGTTATTCGTAGCATGTTCAACAATTTTCGTAGGTATTTTGAATGGAATTACCTGCTCATGCGGCGCCTCCTCTACTACCTTAGTAGTGGTAGTGGTTTTCCCAAATAGGAATTCAAGAGAAGACCTCTCCATAATGAAATATAGAAGCTGGCAAAAATAAAAACAGCACGTACAGTAAAAGTTTTCCTTACCAATTCCACTTACCAATAGCGCTTCACTCCCCGGCAACGGCGCCAGAAAATAGTCTTGTGACCCACAAGTATAGGGGGTGTATCGTAGTACTTTCGATAAATAAGAGTGTCGAACCCAACGAGGAGCAGAAGGTGTTGACAAGCAGTTTTGATAAGGATTCACTGTAAATACTCACAGACAAGTTTTTAGGAGTTTTTGATATAGCAGATAAATAAAATATAAGTAGATAAAATGCAGTAATAATAATTGCAGCGAGTGGCCCAATCCTTTCTACAGCAAAGGACAAGCCGGTTGTTTACTTATAATGACCAAACGTTCTTGAGGACACATGGGAATATTGTCAAGTGCTTTCGCTTCATATAGTTGATTAATCTTCATTGTTTTGATAAGTGTTGTGTGGGTGAACCTATGCTAATGCACCGCCCTTCCTAGGACTAATACATACTTGTGATTAAACCCCTTGCAAGTATCCGCAAATACAAGAAAGTAATTAAGATAAATCTAACCACAGCCTTAAACTCTGAGATCCTGCTATCCCTCATGCATCGATATACCAACGGGTGTTTAGGTTTCTATCACTCCGGCAACCCCACAATTGGCAAACGAATACAAATGCATTCCCCTAGGCCGTAAAGGTGAAGTGTCATGTAGTCGACGTTCACATGACACCACTAGAAGAATAACACCACAACTTAAACATCAAACCATTAAATATTACTCAATATAATTCACTACTAACATCAAGACTTCTCCCATGTCCTCAAGAACTAAACGAATTACTCACAAGACATCATATGGAACATGATCAGAGGTGATATAATGATGAATAACAACCTGGACATAAACCTTAATGTGAGGACCCGGATTAACTATCCGAGATACTCGTTATGTTTCCTGCAACAATCCCATGATCAGTCTGTTGTTGCACATAACTCGAATTGGCATCACAGAACACCCATAAATACCGAATAAATATACTTACTTGATTGAAGTCATAACTTCAACAGGTACTTGCAGCGGAAATCACCAAACAGCGTGGAGCCCAAGTCATTTGCCTTAACCCTACAGGCAGCTGACTGGGAAGCGCTCTAGTTCGCATTGACGTCATTAACCACTTCTTCTTCGAACTGCTCCTCTTCAGAATCTGGCTAAGACAATAGCCAGGGACGAAACCAATATGAGTACATTTGAATGTACTCGCAAACTACCACCGGAATGAGCATGCACTACTCTTTTATTGTTTAAATAAAACTTCGTTTGCTTTGAAAACTCTATATCCTTGTTGAAAAGAGAAGGATATACTTTTGTTTATTAAAACTTTGTTTTGAAATATGGTCACCATGTGAGATCTTGACAAATTGATGTTGCGAGGCTTTCTTTGTCGATGATCTTCTGTGCTGAGTTCAGATCCTTGATGATGGGTTGACTTGATGATCGGCACTGAGGGATAATCGTGGTTGGCTGCTTCCAGATACTATAAGGCTGAAAGCGCACGGATCTAATTATTACCACGTTCTTGTATACCTATTGCAGGTCTTCCCCCCTTAAAAAGGGGTTTTGAAGGTTCATCCTGAAGGTTGCAGCTGGAGTTGAATTGGGGACATTATTCTTCCGAGGTAGCTTGACGATCTTTGTCTTGGGTGTCATTCCTCGATGTTTGGGTCGGTGCAGATATCACTTCCTGGTATTGTCTCCTTACGAGGGTCGCAGGTGGGGACACGTCGGTCTCCGGATGCGTCAAGTTTGAGCACTCGACTCTCTCCGGTTCTAGTTAGTAGAGTGGTGTTATAAACTTCTAAGGGCGTCTGGACTTGCTTGGTGGTTGATGTTGCCAACAGCAGATGCTTTCGTTGTTAGATTCTTCTCAGTGACTTCCGGTAGATCTTCTTCACGCTTTTCTTCCTTCGGCTTGGCGGGAAAAAGGCTGGTCCTGAATGGTTTCTTTGGTTCTGGGTCTTCACGAAGTTTCGCAGGGGTCTTCATAAGTAAGTTAGAGTGCACCCGAATAGTTAGGGTTTCCGGGAAAACTTTCTGGTTGAGGTGCTTAAGTTAGTTTTCAAGGGAGTTGGGTGCTATACTCAGAACATCAAACTTTACATAGGCCTCTAATTCTCGAGTCTTCAAAATACCATTCCAGCATCTCTGGTAAGGCCACTACTATCAACTAGTAAATTGAATCATGGCTTTTGCCCAAGCTAAAGTTATTAATCCACCATCATCTTCCTTGGCATAAACTCTTTATCATAACATATTTCAATCTATCTGATACCCATCAAACCTTTTAGGCATAGTCTCCATTGCATTCTATCACAAAAATCGTAGTGGTCCACCAATTATTTCTTGCTTGATTTTTCTCCCAGATAAGCATATCTACTATCTTACTCCTTCAGGTTGCCATTTTCTCACGATCATATCATTAAAGCTAATTAAAGCATCCAACAACATGTGATCATACCATCAAGAATTGACCCACTTTCTAACCAAATTCAGATTTTATCTCCACAACTTTTGGGCCTTGATCTCTTAATCAAAGATAAAAGATCTTTCTAAGAATAATCCAAACAGAGCGTGACAAGCTCTGGAAACTACTGTCACCTAGAATGTCTTGCTACTAGACCACGTCATATTAATTCCTTGAATCCGATAAACATTCACTTATCACCCACCAATTATTTCTTGCATACCACGATCTACTCAGTTTACTAACTCATCTTTGACCACTTCCTATAATTCCATAAGAATTTAGTACAAAGGTCACTTGCTCTAAGAATCACCCTAAACATTCCAACACCGGAGTATTCTTCTTAATTTACTTGCTTCTAACCAATCCAAACATCGTTTTATCAGCAAGTGCTTCCTAAAAATCCAATAACTTTCACATTTACTTCTAAACCTTAAATCAAGGGTCACGTCTTCTAGCTCCAGATAACCACCAATGGTTGGGGACCACAACTGGTTAGCCCCAGAGTATTAATCAAATATATCATCTGTCCAAACCCAATTGATTTATCGATCCACTCCAAGCTTTCACTTTTATTCTAAACCCCAAATTTTTGATATTACCAACCTTATCCACCAAAGTTTGATCTCAGCAACTAGATTCTTAAGGGATCCTTTTTGACTAATAATCTTATAGTCCAACACTCTTATATCCTCCTAAAGTCTCATTTGTACCAACTAGCTTTGAGTCGTCCTATGGCACTTATTCCCTTGGTCTAGAAAAAGCAGTTAGTATTTTTGCAAAATTTGGTTAGATGAGAGATCTAAAGTTAGATAAATTATGTTAGTTAGGTTAGTTCTTCATATTGTTTTGTTAGTCCGACGGGATACGACCAGTGTCATCTACCGTCGGGTCTTGAATCTTCATCTTTCTCGATGGCTTGATGTGGTTGCACAAAACAACGTATGAAGGCCGCTATCCGTCTTGCAGAAGGTCGCAAAGTCTTGGAGTAGAGAGTATTCCATACCTTGCTCCTCTTATTAAGAGAAAATTTTCTGAAGGGTTTTCTAAGTCGGACTTTTGAAAGGATACAAAATTACCTCTATGGCCAACAAGGCAAAAAGGTTTTGTTGCTAACAGTCAAAATTAAGGCAACAGACAACAGTGTGGTTACTTTAGGTTCCCGACAAGGCGGGTTTTGTGAAACACACAAGGAAAACAAACACAATAAATGCAACACACAAGCCAAGATCAATCAAGGCACTTTTAGCACCAACAGATGTGCAATACCGTGGAAAATGGGGTTTGCTCAAGTAAATGAGCTTATCCTATCGATCCTATGGGTCTGGTTTAGGATATCGTCAAGTATGTGAACTTGAATGGAGGTAAGACAACAGACGGAAACTTTTGAGAAACCTTTAAACGAGGGACAAGGGTAGAATACTTCGAGAAGTTGAAAAGAATGGAAGTTATACTTAGGCTTCCTTAGATACAAATAATTTAGGTAGTAATATATTTCTTTCCAAAAATAGTTTTCGCCTTAGTCTTCAGCTGGAATACTTGAGATTGTCGAGGTTGCAACTTGAGTAGAATTATTGATATTGAGTTGAGATCTTCGAAGGTCTCTTGCTTTGTTGATACCGACGATCTTGGTATTTGCAGATCAATCACCTTGAGGCTGAATGTTGAATATTTGAGATGGAAGCTTCTTCGGGTAGGTGCTAGCAATTAGGTCTCACTTGGGTTCATCGTCAAGTATTTTGAACGGGTAAGAGGGATTAGAGAAATCCTTGGAAAATCTTAGATAGAGGGACGAGACTCGGAAATATTTGAGAAGTGAGAAGAGTGGAAGTTATTTTTGGACTTCCTTAGACAAAAGTATGTTTTTGGTAACAATATACTTTTAACAAAATATTTCTTTCCTAACTAACGTCCATGCTAACTAAGGTCTGTTACAGTCAGGATGGCTCTGATACCAAGTCTGTGAGGACCCCGGATTAACTATCGAGATACTCGTTATGTTTCCTGCAACAATCCCATGATCAGTCTGTTGTTGCACATAACTCGAATTGGCATCACAGAACACCCATAAATACCGAATAAATATACTTACTTGATTGAAGTCATAACTTCAACAGGTACTTGCAGCGGAAATCACCAAACAGCGTGGAGCCCAAGTCATTTGCCTTAACCCTACAGGCAGCTGACTGGGAAGCGCCCTAGTTCGCATTGACGTCATTAACCACTTCTTCTTCGAACTGCTCCTCTTCAGAATCTGGCTAAGACAATAGCCAGGGACGAAACCAATATGAGTACATTTGAATGTACTCGCAAACTACCCCGGAATGAGCATGCACTACTCTTTTATTGTTTAAATAAAACTTCGTTTGCTTTGAAAACTCTATATCCTTGTTGAAAAGAGAAGGATATACTTTTGTTTATTAAAACTTTGTTTTGAAATATCTATATCTTTCTTGAAAAAGAAAGAAGGCTTTTAGAACTTTCCCCATAAATCTGTTTTTGTAAGAAGTCTCGTTTAAAACTTTTTCCCGAAAATACATCTTTGTTAAAAATGTAAGAAGTCTCTTTTAAAACATTTTCCCGGAAATTCACCATTTTGTTTATTTCTCCAAAACTCCTCCTTTTCCGACCATAACTCTTCATGGTCATTCAATCCCAACAACTTCATACCGGCCCTTTGGTATAGTTGCATAAAATATTTTTTTTTCACTTAAATCACAAAACTTGCACTTCTCGACCATAGCCCGTCATGGTCAATCATTCTCCAGCAACCTCATACCAGCCCGTCGGTAGAGTTGCAGATACCACACATCTCCATTTTATTTTCAAATCTCAAAACTTTGCAAAACTTGCACATGGTCAAAGCAGTTCTTTCCAACTGTCCATATCCGAGGACTCGGCTATTCGAATAGTTTTAACCCTCTGCAGAGGTAGCACGCTTTTCCCACACCCATCGGTAACTCATCGTGTCAGCCACGTCCCGCCATACAAGGTGTATGCGAAGTTGAGCCACCGACCATAGCCTGTCCTTTGCTCATGCTAGTATAGGATCCTACCGCTACGAAACCGGTTCCATCGACACTTAAATCCAGCCCGTCGGAAACTAAGTGTGAGGACTTCGTAGTTCTGCCCGGTGACCCAAAGGTGGCGTCTTCAATCCTCTTTCTCCAATACATTCATACCGGCCTCCGGTAGACTTCTTAAGAGGACCCAGGTCAGGGGCAGGTCACCAAACCATCCCCTCATGGAACGAGGTCATCCTCGTTGTTGAGGCATCCAGTACTAATATGAGCAAACTATATGACTACGCCTTTCCCATAGGTGGGTAAATGTGGTCGCACAGGTATTGGTTGTTCTGTAAGTACAAGGACACAATGTGCATTTTTCATAAACATCACCACTCACCATTTCTCCATTTCCACACCGACATCTCGGTATTCCACAACCACACCAGTATTTTCCAAAGGAGTTTTGAGTAAACAATATTTTTCCCATCCTATAGTTTGAAAAGAAATTCCAGCTAATATCTCCGTATAGGGTGTCAAAATAATATACTTATAATTTGGAAAAGGTTTTCAAAATCATATCCTTTGTGGCAAACACCACATAAATCACTTATGCTCTTTATAAGTAAAACATGTGAACCAAAATAGATGTATATAAATGCAAGCTCAGAGGATAGCTTGCCTTGCTCGGCAAAGTGAACTTGGTCTTGATCTTCAGATTCAACGAATTCTCTTCCTCAATAACTCCGTTCCAAGGACCACTCCGGTAGCGTTTATGTCTAGCGTCGCAAACATGAGAATAACACCACAATCAATAAGCAAACCAAACCACAAGTGGCACACCGACAAGTAACCAACCATAAGCGTCAATCTAATCGTTCGAGCAACAACGAGGATTTTCACTTACGAGGGCCTTATATTGATCAGTAGTCTATCGCCTATACGCAAGCTAGGTACATCGATCACAAAACTATCTGAGGCGAAGGTTAACAACAAGCACCTCCTGTTGAACAGGAAATACTTCAGACAAAAGTTAGGTCACTATATATTTTCTGTGAGTCAAAATATTATACCAAGTTAGGATATGATAAAGTGAAACACTAGGAACCTAGCAAAATTGGGTTTGCTCCAAAAATCATTACAGATTAATTTATAAAATCCCTTTTTAATCTGCCCTTTTGTTAATTTATTTTAAACAACATTACAAAATAATTATCCATGTTTGGAAACAAGATGGAACATGAAGGTCATCAGTTTCTGAACATTTTAAGAGGTCAAACTTAATTTTTGGATCCTTATTTTTAAAGATATGAATTTTCCCAATTTGTTTTATATTCTGCCATTTTCTTTATTTTAATAAAACATTAAATAAACTAATTTATTTGGATAGGTGAGTTATACCAAAAGACAGGTATTAATTTTCTGAATATTTTGGTATCTTGTTTGTAATTTTTGGACAAGTATTTAAAAAGATATTGAATTTACAAATCCATAAATTGAATCTGGCTTTTTATTTTAATTCTTCGGAAAACTACCGAACGTGTGTACTCTGGGCTGGGCTAGCCACAGTCAATGACATGTGGGGC